>JAKNSE010000114.1:0-28608 GCA_023525975.1 Smallanthus sonchifolius
GCTATAATGGGCACACTAGAGAAATCCAGTCCTAATACAGCCCATTAATGAAAGTATTGCATGTTATTGGGCGTTAACACCTAAACTATGACTCCCTACACCCTATATAAGTCTCTTAGAGCAACTATAATATGGTAGAGGCTATAATGAACCACTATCACCGATCAAGACCCAATACGGCCCATTAATGAAAGTAAGGCATTTTATGGGCATTTAACACCTAACTACGACTCACAACACTCATATACAACACTCTTAGAGCAGCTATGTCATGATAGAAGAAGCTATAATGGGCCACTATCACCCATAAGGCCAAATATGGCCCATTAATGAAAGTAATGACAAGTTATTGGGCGTTAACACTTAACTATGACTCGCTACACACCTATATAACCCTTTTAGAGCAACTATGACATGATAGTGGCTATAATGGACCACTATCACCCGATCAAGGCCCAATACGGCCCCATTATAGAATGTAAGGCATTTTTTTTTGGCATTAACCACCTAACTACGACTCACAACAATCAAATACAACACCTCTTAGAGCAGCTATGTCATGATAGAGGCTATAATGGGCCACTATCACCCAATATGGCCCAATACGACCCATTAATGAAAGTATGACATGTTGTTGGGCGTTAACACTTAACTATGACTCACTACACTCCTATATAACCCTTTTAGAGCAACTATGACATCATAGAGGCAATAATGGGCCACTAACAGAAATCCAGGCCCAATACGGCCATTAATGAAAGTATGACATGTTATTGGGCGTTAACAACCTAACTATGACTCAATACACTCCTATATTTTTCCCTTTTAGAGCAACTATGACATAATAGAGGCTATAATGGGCCACTAAGAGAAATCCAGTCCCAATACAGCCCATTAATGAAAGTATTGCATGTTATTGGGCGTTAACCCCTAACTATGACTCACTACACCCTATATAAGTCTCTTAGAGCAACTATAATATGGTAGAGGCTATAATGAACCACTATCACCGATCAAGGCCCAATACGTCCCATTAATGAAAGTAAGGCATTTTATTGGCATTAACACCTAACTACGACACACAACACTCATATACAACACTCTTAGAGCAGCTATGTCATGATAGAAGAAGCTATAATGGGCCACTATCACCGATAAGGCCAAATATGGCCCATTAATGAAAGTATGACATGTTATTGGGCGTTAACACTTAACTATGACTCACTACACTCCTATATATTCCCTTTTAGAGCAACTATGACACGATAGAGGCTATAAAGGACCACTATCTCACCGATCAAGGCCCAATACGGCCCATTATAGAATGTAAGGAATTTTTTTTGGCATTATCACCAAACTACGACTCACAACACTCAAATACAACACTCTTAGAGCAGCTATGTCATGATAGAGGCTATAATGGGCCACTATCACCAATATGGCCCAATACGACCCATTAATGAAAGTATGACATGTTGTTGGGCGTTAACACTTAACTATGACTCACTACACTCCTATATATCCCTTTTAGAGCAACTATGACATCATAGAGGCAATAATGGGCCACTAATAGAAATCCAGGCCCAATACGGCCCATTAATGAAAGTATGACATGTTATTGGGCGTTAACACCTAACTATGACTCACTACACTCCTATATTTTTTCCCTTTTAGAGCAACTATGACATGATAGAGGCTATAATGGGCCACTAAGAGAAAATCCAGTCCTAATACAGCCCATTAATGAAAGTATTGCATGTTATTGGGCGTTAACACCTAACTATGACTCCCTACACCCTATATAAGTCTCTTAGAGCAACTATAATATGGTAGAGGCTATAATGAACCACTATCACCGATCAAGACCCAATACGGCCCATTAAAGAAAGTAAGGCATTTTATGGGCATTAACACCTAACTACGACTCACAACACTCATATACAACACTCTTAGAGCAGCTATGTCATGATAGAAGAAGCTATAATGGGCCACTATCACCCATAAGGCCAAATATGGCCCATTAATGAAAGTATGACAAGTTATTGGGCGTTAACACTTAACTATGACTCGCTACACACCTATATAACCCTTTTAGAGCAACTATGACATGATAGTGGCTATAATGGAGCACTATCACCGATCAAGGCCCAATACGGCCCATTATAGAATGTAAGGCATTTTTTTTGGCATTAACACCTAACTACGACTCACAACAATCAAATACAACACTCTTAGAGCAGCTATGTCATGATAGAGGCTATAATGGGCCACTATCACCAATATGGCCCAATACGACCCATTAATGAAAGTATGACATGTTGTTTGGGCGTTAACACTTAACTATGACTCACTACACTCCTATATAACCCCTTTTAGAGCAACTATGACATCATAGAGGCAATAATGGGCCACTAACAGAAATCCAGGCCCAATACGGCCCATTAATGAAAGTATGACATGTTATTGGGCGTTAACACCTAACTATGACTCAATACACTCCTATATTTTCCCCTTTTAGAGCAACTATGACATGATAGAGGCTATAATGGACCACTAAGAGAAATCCAGTCCCAATACAGCCCATTAATGAAAGTATTGCATGTTATTGGGCGTTAACCCCTAACTATGACTCACTACACCCTATATAAGTCTCTTAGAGCAACTATAATATGGTAGAGGCTATAATGAACCACTATCTCCGATCAAGGCCCAATACGTCCCATTAATGAAAGTAAGGCATTTTATTGGCATTAACACCTAACTACGACTCACAACACTCATATACAACACTCTTAAAGCAGCTATGTCATGATAGAAGAAGCTATAATTGGGCCACTATCACCCATAAGGCCAAATATGGCCCATTAATGAAAGTATGACATGTTATTGGGCGTTAAACACTTAACTATGACTCGCTACACTCCTTATAACCCTTTTAGAGCAACTATGACATGATAGTGGCTATAATGGGCCACTAATAAGAAATCCAGTCCCAATACGGCCCATTAATGAAAGTATGACATGTCTATTGGGCGTTAACACCTAACTATGACTCACTACACTCCTATATAAGCCTCTTAGAGCAACTATAATACGTTAGAGGCTGTAATGAACCACTATCCACCGATCAAGGCCTAATACGGCCCATTAATGAAAGTAAGGCATTTTATTGGCATTAACACCTAACTATGACTCACAACACTCATATACAACACTCTTAGAGCAGCTATGTCATGATAGAAGCTATAATGGGCCATTATCACCAATAAGGCCCAATAACGACCCATTAATGAAAGTATGACATGTTTACTTGGGCGTTAACACTTAACTATGACTCACTACACTCCTATATAACCCTTTTAGAGCAACTATGACATGATAGAGGCTATAATGGGCCACCAACAGAAATCCAGGCCCAATACGGCCCATTAATGAAAGTATGACATGTTATTGGGCGTTAACACCTAACAATGACTCACTACACTCCTATATAAGTCTCTTAGAGCAACTATAATATGGTAGAGGCTATAATGAACTACTACAAGCCGATCAAGACCCAATACGGTCCATTAATGAACGTAAGGCACTTTATTGGTATTAACACCTAACTACGAATCACAACACTGATATACAACACTCTTAGAGCAGCTATGTCATGATAGAAGCTATAATGGGCCACTATCCACCCATAAGGCCGAATATGGCTCATAAATGAAAGTATCACATGTTATTGGGCGTTAACACTTAACGATGACTCACTACACTCCTATATAACCCTTTTAGAGCAACTATGACAAGATAGAGGCTATAATGGGCCACTAACAGAAATCCAGGCCTAATACGGCCCATTAATGTAAGTATGACACGTTATTGGGCGTTAACACCTAACTATGACTCACTACACTCCTATATAACCTTTTAGAGCAACTATGACATGATAGAGGCTATAATGGACCACTATCACCGATCAAGGCCCAATACGGCCCATTAATGAAAGTAAGACATTTTTTTGGCATTAATACCTAACTACGACTCACAACACTCATATACAACACTCTTAGAGCAGCTATGTTATGATAGAGGATATAATGGGCCACTATCACCAATAAGACCCAATACGACCCATTAATTAAAGTATGACATGATATTGGGCGTTAAACACTTAACGATGACTCACTACACTCCTATTATAACCCTTTTAGAGCAACCTATGACATGATAGAGGCTATAATGGGCCACTAACATAAATCCAGTCCCAATACAGCCCATTAATGAAAGTATGGCATGTTATTGGGCGTTAACACCTAACTATGATTCACTACACTCATATATAACCCTTTTAGAGCAACTATGACATGATAGAGGCTATAATCGACCACTATCACCGATCAAGGCCCAATACGGCCCATTATAGAATGTAAGGCAATTTTTTTGGCATTAACACCTAACTACGACTCACAACACTCTTAGAGCATCTATGTCATGATAGAGGCTATAATGGGGCCACTATCACCAATATGGCCCAAATACGACCCATTAATGAAAGTATGACATGTTGTTGGGCGTTAACACTTAACTATGACTCACTACACTTCCTATATAACCCATTTAGAGCAACTATGACATGATAGAGGCTATAATGGGCCACTAACAGAAATCCAGGCCCAATACGGCCCATTAATGAAAGTATGACATGTTATTGGGCGTTAACACCTAAGTATGACTCACTACACTCCTATATATCCCTTTTAGAGCAACTATGACATGATAGAGGCTATAATGGACCACTAACATAAAATCTAGGCCCAATACGGCCCATTAATGAAAGTATGACATGTTATTGGGCGTTTACACTCACGTGTGATATTTATGACTCATTACACCCTATATAAGCCTCTTAGAGCAACTATAATATGGTAGAGGCTATAATGAACCACTATCACCGATCAAGGCCCAATACGGCCCATTATTGAAAGTAAGGCATTTTATTGGCATTAACACCTAACTACGACTCACAACACTCATATACAACACTCTTAGAGCAGCTATGTCATGATAGAAGAAGCTATAATGGGCCACTACCACCCATAAGGCCAAATATGGCCCATTAATGAAAGTATGACATGTTATTGGGCGTTAACACTTAACTATGACTCACTACACTCCTATATAACCCTTTTAGAGCAACTATGACATGATAGAGGCTATAATGGACCACTATCACCAATATGGCCCAATACGACCCATTAATAAAAGTATGACAAGTTGTTGGGCGTTAACACTTAACTATAACTCACTACACTCCTATATAACCCTTTTAGAGCAACTATGACATGATAGAGGCAATAATGGGCCACTAACAGAAATCCAGGCCCAATACGGCCCATTAATGAAAGTATGACATGTTATTGGGCGTTAACACCTAAGTATGACTCACTACACTCCTATATATCCCTTTTAGAGCAACAATGACATGATAGAGGCTATAATGGGCCACTAACAGAAATCCAGGCCCAATACGGCCCATTAATGAAAGTATGACACGTTATTGGGCGTTAACACCTAACTATGACTCACTACACTCCTATATAACCCTTTTAGAGCAACTATGACATGATAGAGGCTATAATGGACCACTATCACCGATCAAGGCCCAATACGGCCCATTATAGAATGTAAGGCATTTTTTTGGCATTAACACCTAACTACGACTCACAACACTCAAATACAACACTCTTAGAGCAGCTATGTCATGATAGAGGCTATAATGGGCCACTATCACCAATATGGCCCAATACGACCCATTAATGAAGGTATGACATGTTGTTGGGCGTTAACACTTAACTATGACTCACTACACTCCTATATAACCCTTTTAGAGCAACTATGACATGATAGAGTCTATAATGGGCCACTAACAGAAATCCATGCCCATACGGCCCATTAATGAAAGTATGACACGTTATTGGGCGTTAACACCTAAGTATGACTCACTACACTCCTATATAACCCTTTTAGAGCAACTATGACATGATAGAGGCTATAATGGACCACTATCACCGATCAAGGCCCAATACGGCCCATTATAGAATGTAAGGAATTTTTTTTGGCATTATCACCTAACTACGACTCACAACACTCAAATACAACACTCTTAGAGCAGCTATGTCATGATAGAGGCTATAATGGGCCACTATCACCAATATGGCCCAATACGACCCATTAATGAAAGTATGACATGTTGTTGGGCGTTAACACTTAACTATGACTCACTACACTCCTATATATCCCTTTTAGAGCAACTATGACATCATAGAGGCAATAATGGGCCACTAACAGAAATCCAGGCCCAATACGGCCCATTAATGAAAGTATGACATGTTATTGGGCGTTAACACCTAACTATGACTCACTACACTCCTATATTTTTCCCTTTTAGAGCAACTATGACATGATAGAGGCTATAATGGGCCACTAAGAGAAATCCAGTCCTAATACAGCCCATTAATGAAAGTATTGCATGTTATTGGGCGTTAACACCTAACTATGACTCCCTACACCCTATATAAGTCTCTTAGAGCAACTATAATATGGTAGAGGCTATAATGAACCACTATCACTGATCAAGACCCAATACGGCCCATTAATGAAAGTAAGGCATTTTATGGGCATTAACACCTAACTACGACTCACAACACTCATATACAACACTCTTAGAGCAGCTATGTCATGATAGAAGAAGCTATAATGGGCCACTATCACCCATAAGGCCAAATATGGCCCATTAGTGAAAGTATGACAAGTTATTGGGCGTTAACACTTAACTATGACTCGCTACACACCTATATAACCCTTTTAGAGCAACTATGACATGATAGTGGCTATAATGGACCACTATCACCGATCAAGGCCCAATACGGCCCATTATAGAATGTAAGGCATTTTTTTTGGCATTAACACCTAACTACGACTCACAACAATCAAATACAACACTCTTAGAGCAGCTATGTCATGATAGAGGCTATAATGGGCCACTATCACCAATATGGCCCAATACGACCCATTAATGAAAGTATGACATGTTGTTGGGCGTTAACACTTAACTATGACTCACTACACTCCTATATAACCCTTTTAGAGCAACTATGACATCATAGAGGCAATAATGGGCCACTAACAGAAATCCAGGCCCAATACGGCCCATTAATGAAAGTATGACATGTTATTGGGCGTTAACACCTAACTATGACTCAATACACTCCTATATTTTTCCCTTTTAGAGCAACTATGACATGATAGAGGCTATAATGGGCCACTAAGAGAAATCCAGTCCCAATACAGTCCATTAATGAAAGTATTGCATGTTATTGGGCGTTAACCCCTAACTATGACTCACTACACCCTATATATGTCTCTTAGAGCAACTATAATATGGTAGAGGCTATAATGAACCACTATCACCGATCAAGGCCCAATACGTCCCATTAATGAAAGTAAGGCATTTTATTGGCATTAACACCTAACTACGACACACAACACTCATATACAACACTCTTAGAGCAGCTATGTCATGATAGAAGAAGCTATAATGGGCCACTATCACCGATAAGGCCAAATATGGCCCATTAATGAAAGTATGACATGTTATTGGGCGTTAACACTTAACTATGACTCACTACACTCCTATATATCCCTTTTAGAGCAACTATGACATGCACTCACGTGTGATATTCCACTATCACCGATCAAGGCCCAATACGGCCCATTATAGAATGTAAGGAATTTTTTTTGGCATTATCACCAAACTACGACTCACAACACTCAAATACAACACTCTTAGAGCAGCTATGTCATGATAGAGGCTATAATGGGCCACTATCACCAATATGGCCCAATACGACCCATTAATGAAAGTATGACATGTTGTTGGGCGTTAACACTTAACTATGACTCACTACACTCCTATATATCCCTTTTAGAGCAACTATGACATCATAGAGGCAATAATGGGCCACTAACAGAAATCCAGGCCCAATACGGCCCATTAATGAAAGTATGACATGTTATTGGGCGTTAACACCTAACTATGACTCACTACACTCCTATATTTTTCCCTTTTAGAGCAACTATGACATGATAGAGGCTATAATGGGCCACTAAGAGAAATCCAGTCCTAATACAGCCCATTAATGAAAGTATTGCATGTTATTGGGCGTTAACACCTAACTATGACTCCCTACACCCTATATAAGTCTCTTAGAGCAACTATAATATGGTAGAGGCTATAATGAACCACTATCACCGATCAAGACCCAATACGGCCCATTAAAGAAAGTAAGGCATTTTATGGGCATTAACACCTAACTACGACTCACAACACTCATATACAACAGTCTTAGAGCAGCTATGTCATGATAGAAGAAGCTATAATGGGCCACTATCACCCATAAGGCCAAATATGGCCCATTAATGAAAGTATGACAAGTTATTGGGCGTTAACACTTAACTATGACTCGCTACACACCTATAAAACCCTTTTAGAGCAACTATGACATGATAGTGGCTATAATGGAGCACTATCACCGATCAAGGCCCAATACGGCCCATTATAGAATGTAAGGCATTTTTTTTGGCATTAACACCTAACTACGACTCACAACAATCAAATACAACACTCTTAGAGCAGCTATGTCATGATAGAGGCTATAATGGGCCACTATCACCAATATGGCCCAATACGACCCATTAATGAAAGTATGACATGTTGTTGGGCGTTAACACTTAACTATGACTCACTACACTCCTATATATCCCTTTTAGAGCAACTATGACATCATAGAGGCAATAATGGGCCACTAACAGAAATCCAGGCCCAATACGGCCCATTAATGAAAGTATGACATGTTATTGGGCGTTAACACCTAACTATGACTCACTACACTCCTATATTTTTCCCTTTTAGAGCAACTATGACATGATAGAGGCTATAATGGGCCACTAAGAGAAATCCAGTCCTAATACAGCCCATTAATGAAAGTATTGCATGTTATTGGGCGTTAACACCTAACTATGACTCCCTACACCCTATATAAGTCTCTTAGAGCAACTATAATATGGTAGAGGCTATAATGAACCACTATCACTGATCAAGACCCAATACGGCCCATTAATGAAAGTAAGGCATTTTATGGGCATTAACACCTAACTACGACTCACAACACTCATATACAACACTCTTAGAGCAGCTATGTCATGATAGAAGAAGCTATAATGGGCCACTATCACCCATAAGGCCAAATATGGCCCATTAGTGAAAGTATGACAAGTTATTGGGCGTTAACACTTAACTATGACTCGCTACACACCTATATAACCCTTTTAGAGCAACTATGACATGATAGTGGCTATAATGGACCACTATCACCGATCAAGGCCCAATACGGCCCATTATAGAATGTAAGGCATTTTTTTTGGCATTAACACCTAACTACGACTCACAACAATCAAATACAACACTCTTAGAGCAGCTATGTCATGATAGAGGCTATAATGGGCCACTATCACCAATATGGCCCAATACGACCCATTAATGAAAGTATGACATGTTGTTGGGCGTTAACACTTAACTATGACTCACTACACTCCTATATAACCCTTTTAGAGCAACTATGACATCATAGAGGCAATAATGGGCCACTAACAGAAATCCAGGCCCAATACGGCCCATTAATGAAAGTATGACATGTTATTGGGCGTTAACACCTAACTATGACTCAATACACTCCTATATTTTTCCCTTTTAGAGCAACTATGACATGATAGAGGCTATAATGGGCCACTAAGAGAAATCCAGTCCCAATACAGTCCATTAATGAAAGTATTGCATGTTATTGGGCGTTAACCCCTAACTATGACTCACTACACCCTATATATGTCTCTTAGAGCAACTATAATATGGTAGAGGCTATAATGAACCACTATCACCGATCAAGGCCCAATACGTCCCATTAATGAAAGTAAGGCATTTTATTGGCATTAACACCTAACTACGACACACAACACTCATATACAACACTCTTAGAGCAGCTATGTCATGATAGAAGAAGCTATAATGGGCCACTATCACCGATAAGGCCAAATATGGCCCATTAATGAAAGTATGACATGTTATTGGGCGTTAACACTTAACTATGACTCACTACACTCCTATATATCCCTTTTAGAGCAACTATGACATGATAGAGGCTATAAAGGACCACTATCACCGATCAAGGCCCAATACGGCCCATTATAGAATGTAAGGAATTTTTTTTGGCATTATCACCAAACTACGACTCACAACACTCAAATACAACACTCTTAGAGCAGCTATGTCATGATAGAGGCTATAATGGGCCACTATCACCAATATGGCCCAATACGACCCATTAATGAAAGTATGACATGTTGTTGGGCGTTAACACTTAACTATGACTCACTACACTCCTATATATCCCTTTTAGAGCAACTATGACATCATAGAGGCAATAATGGGCCACTAACAGAAATCCAGGCCCAATACGGCCCATTAATGAAAGTATGACATGTTATTGGGCGTTAACACCTAACTATGACTCACTACACTCCTATATTTTTCCCTTTTAGAGCAACTATGACATGATAGAGGCTATAATGGGCCACTAAGAGAAATCCAGTCCTAATACAGCCCATTAATGAAAGTATTGCATGTTATTGGGCGTTAACACCTAACTATGACTCCCTACACCCTATATAAGTCTCTTAGAGCAACTATAATATGGTAGAGGCTATAATGAACCACTATCACCGATCAAGACCCAATACGGCCCATTAAAGAAAGTAAGGCATTTTATGGGCATTAACACCTAACTACGACTCACAACACTCATATACAACAGTCTTAGAGCAGCTATGTCATGATAGAAGAAGCTATAATGGGCCACTATCACCCATAAGGCCAAATATGGCCCATTAATGAAAGTATGACAAGTTATTGGGCGTTAACACTTAACTATGACTCGCTACACACCTATATAACCCTTTTAGAGCAACTATGACATGATAGTGGCTATAATGGAGCACTATCACCGATCAAGGCCCAATACGGCCCATTATAGAATGTAAGGCATTTTTTTTGGCATTAACACCTAACTACGACTCACAACAATCAAATACAACACTCTTAGAGCAGCTATGTCATGATAGAGGCTATAATGGGCCACTATCACCAATATGGCCCAATACGACCCATTAATGAAAGTATGACATGTTGTTGGGCGTTAACACTTAACTATGACTCACTACACTCCTATATAACCCTTTTAGAGCAACTATGACATCATAGAGGCAATAATGGGCCACTAACAGAAATCCAGGCCCAATACGGCCCATTAATGAATGTATGACATGTTATTGGGCGTTAACACCTAACTATGACTCAATAGACTCCTATATTTTTCCCTTTTAGAGCAACTATGACATGATAGAGGCTATAATGGACCACTAAGAGAAATCCAGTCCCAATACAGCCCATTAATGAAAGTATTGCATGTTATTGGGCGTTAACCCCTAACTATGACTCACTACACCCTATATAAGTCTCTTAGAGCAACTATAATATGGTAGACGCTATAATGAACCACTATCTCCGATCAAGGCCCAATACGTCCCATTAATGAAAGTAAGGCATTTTATTGGCATTAACACCTAACTACGACTCACAACACTCATATACAACACTCTTAAAGCAGCTATGTCATGATAGAAGAAGCTATAATGGGCCACTATCACCCATAAGGCCAAATATGGCCCATTAATGAAAGTATGACATGTTATTGGGCGTTAACACTTAACTATGACTCGCTACACTCCTTATAACCCTTTTAGAGCAACTATGACATGATAGTGGCTATAATGGGCCACTAACAGAAATCCAGTCCCAATACGGCCCATTAATGAAAGTATGACATGTTATTGGGCGTTAACACCTAACTATGACTCACTACACTCCTATATAAGCCTCTTAGAGCAACTATAATACGTTAGAGGCTGTAATGAACCACTATCACCGATCAAGGCCTAATACGGCCCATTAATGAAAGTAAGGCATTTTATTGGCATTAACACCTAACTATGACTCACAACACTCATATACAACACTCTTAGAGCAGCTATGTCATGATAGAAGCTATAATGGGCCATTATCACCAATAAGGCCCAATACGACCCATTAATGAAAGTATTACATGTTATTGGGCGTTAACACTTAACTATGACTCACTACACTCCTATATAACCCTTTTAGAGCAACTATGACATGATAGAGGCTATAATGGGCCACCAACAGAAATCCAGGCCCAATACGGCCCATTAATGAAAGTATGACATGTTATTGGGCGTTAACACCTAACAATGACTCACTACACTCCTATATAAGTCTCTTAGAGCAACTATAATATGGTAGAGGCTATAATGAACTACTATAACCGATCAAGACCCAATACGGTCCATTAATGAACGTAAGGCACTTTATTGGTATTAACACCTAACTACGAATCACAACACTGATATACAACACTCTTAGAGCAGCTATGTCATGATAGAAGCTATAATGGGCCACTATCACCCATAAGGCCGAATATGGCTCATAAATGAAAGTATCACATGTTATTGGGCGTTAACACTTAACGATGACTCACTACACTCCTATATAACCCTTTTAGAGCAATTATGACAAGATAGAGGCTATAATGGGCCACTAACAGAAATCCAGGCCTAATACGGCCCATTAATGTAAGTATGACACGTTATTGGGCGTTAACACCTAACTATGACTCACTACACTCCTATATAACCCTTTTAGAGCAACTATGACATGATAGAGGCTATAATGGACCACTATCACCGATCAAGGCCCAATACGGCCCATTAATGAAAGTAAGACAATTTTTTGGCATTAATACCTAACTACGACTCACAACACTCATATACAACACTCTTAGAGCAGCTATGTTATGATAGAGGATATAATGGGCCACTATCACCAATAAGACCCAATACGACCCATTAATTAAAGTATGACATGATATTGGGCGTTAACACTTAACGATGACTCACTACACTCCTATATAACCCTTTTAGAGCAACTATGACATGATAGAGGCAATAATGGGCCACTAACATAAATCCAGTCCCAATACAGCCCATTAATGAAAGTATGGCATGTTATTGGGCGTTAACACCTAACTATGACTCACTACACTCTTATATAACCCTTTTAGAGCAACTATGACATGATAGAGGCTATAATGGGCCACTAACAGAAATCCAGGCCCAATACGGCCCATTAATGAAAGTATGACATGTTATTGGGCGTTAACACCTAACTATGATTCACTACACTCATATATAACCCTTTTAGAGCAACTATGACATGATAGAGGCTATAATCGACCACTATCACCGATCAAGGCCCAATACGGCCCATTATAGAATGTAAGGCAATTTTTTTGGCATTAACACCTAACTACGACTCACAACACTCTTAGAGCAGCTATGTCATGATAGAGGCTATAATGGGCCACTATCACCAATATGGCCCAATACGACCCATTAATGAAAGTATGACATGTTGTTGGGCGTTAACACTTAACTATGACTCACTACACTCCTATATAACCCATTTAGAGCAACTATGACATGATAGAGGCTATAATGGGCCACTAACAGAAATCCAGGCCCAATACGGCCCATTAATGAAAGTATGACATGTTATTGGGCGTTAACACCTAAGTATGACTCACTACACTCCTATATATCCCTTTTAGAGCAACTATGACATGATAGAGGCTATAATGGGCCACTAACATAAATCTAGGCCCAATACGGCCCATTAATGAAAGTATGACATGTTATTGGGCGTTAACACCTAACTATGACTCATTACACCCTATATAAGCCTCTTAGAGCAACTATAATATGGTAGAGGCTATAATGAACCACTATCACCGATCAAGGCCCAATACGGCCCATTATTGAAAGTAAGGCATTTTATTGGCATTAAACACCTAACTACGACTCACAACACTCATATACAACACTCTTAGAGCAGCTATGTCATGATAGAAGAAGCTATAATGGGCCACTACCACCCATAAGGCCAAATATGGCCCATTAATGAAAGTATGACATGTTATTGGGCGTTAACACTTAACTATGACTCACTACACTCCTATATAACCCTTTTAGAGCAACTATGACATGATAGAGGCTATAATGGACCACTATCACCAATATGGCCCAATACGACCCATTAATAAAAGTATGACAAGTTGTTGGGCGTTAACACTTAACTATAACTCACTACACTCCTATATAACCCTTTTAGAGCAACTATGACATGATAGAGGCAATAATGGGCCACTAACAGAAATCCAGGCCCAATACGGCCCATTAATGAAAGTATGACATGTTATTGGGCGTTAACACCTAAGTATGACTCACTACACTCCTATATATCCCTTTTAGAGCAACAATGACATGATAGAGGCTATAATGGGCCACTAACAGAAATCCAGGCCCAATACGGCCCATTAATGAAAGTATGACACGTTATTGGGCGTTAACACCTAACTATGACTCACTACACTCCTATATAACCCTTTTAGAGCAACTATGACATGATAGAGGCTATAATGGACCACTATCACCGATCAAGGCCCAATACGGCCCATTATAGAATGTAAGGCATTTTTTTGGCATTAATACCTAACTACGACTCACAACACTCAAATACAACACTCTTAGAGCAGCTATGTCATGATAGAGGCTATAATGGGCCACTATCACCAATATGGCCCAATACGACCCATTAATGAAGGTATGACATGTTGTTGGGCGTTAACACTTAACTATGACTCACTACACTCCTATATAACCCTTTTAGAGCAACTATGACATGATAGAGGCTATAATGGGCCACTAACAGAAATCCATGCCCAATACGGCCCATTAATGAAAGTATGACACGTTATTGGGCGTTAACACCTAACTATGACTCACTACACTCCTATATAACCCTTTTAGAGCAACTATGACATGATAGAGGCTATAATGGACCACTATCACCGATCAAGGCCCAATACGGCCCATTATAGAATGTAAGGAATTTTTTTTGGCATTATCACCTAACTACGACTCACAACACTCAAATACAACACTCTTAGAGCAGCTATGTCATGATAGAGGCTATAATGGGCCACTATCACCAATATGGCCCAATACGACCCATTAATGAAAGTATGACATGTTGTTGGGCGTTAACACTTAACTATGACTCACTACACTCCTATATATCCCTTTTAGAGCAACTATGACATCATAGAGGCAATAATGGGCCACTAACAGAAATCCAGGCCCAATACGGCCCATTAATGAAAGTATGACATGTTATTGGGCGTTAACACCTAACTATGACTCACTACACTCCTATATTTTTCCCTTTTAGAGCAACTATGACATGATAGAGGCTATAATGGGCCACTAAGAGAAATCCAGTCCTAATACAGCCCATTAATGAAAGTATTGCATGTTATTGGGCGTTAACACCTAACTATGACTCCCTACACCCTATATAAGTCTCTTAGAGCAACTATAATATGGTAGAGGCTATAATGAACCACTATCACCGATCAAGACCCAATACGGCCCATTAATGAAAGTAAGGCATTTTATGGGCATTAACACCTAACTACGACTCACAACACTCATATACAACACTCTTAGAGCAGCTATGTCATGATAGAAGAAGCTATAATGGGCCACTATCACCCATAAGGCCAAATATGGCCCATTAATGAAAGTATGACAAGTTATTGGGCGTTAATACTTAACTATGACTCGTTACACACCTATATAACCCTTTTAGAGCAACTATGACATGATAGTGGCTATAATGGAGCACTATCACCGATCAAGGCCCAATACGGCCCATTATAGAATGTAAGGCATTTTTTTTTGGCATTAACACCTAACTACGACTCACAACAATCAAATACAACACTCTTAGAGCAGCTATGTCATGATAGAGGCTATAATGGGCCACTATCACCAATATGGCCCAATACGACCCATTAATGAAAGTATGACATGTTGTTGGGCGTTAACACTTAACTATGACTCACTACACTCCTATATAACCCTTTTAGAGCAACTATGACATCATAGAGGCAATAATGGGCCACTAACAGAAATCCAGGCCCAATACGGCCCATTAATGAAAGTATGACATGTTATTGGGCGTTAACACCTAACTATGACTCAATACACTCCTATATTTTTCCCTTTTAGAGCAACTATGACATGATAGAGGCTATAATGGACCACTAAGAGAAATCCAGTCCCAATACAGCCCATTAATGAAAGTATTGCATGTTATTGGGCGTTAACCCCTAACTATGACTCACTACACCCTATATAAGTCTCTTAGAGCAACTATAATATGGTAGAGGCTATAATGAACCACTATCTCCGATCAAGGCCCAATACGTCCCATTAATGAAAGTAAGGCATTTTATTGGCATTAACACCTAACTACGACTCACAACACTCATATACAACACTCTTAAAGCAGCTATGTCATGATAGAAGAAGCTATAATGGGCCACTATCACCCATAAGGCCAAATATGGCCCATTAATGAAAGTATGACATGTTATTGGGCGTTAACACTTAACTATGACTCGCTACACTCCTTATAACCCTTTTAGAGCAACTATGACATGATAGTGGCTATAATGGGCCACTAACAGAAATCCAGGCCCAATACGGCCGATTAATGAAAGTATGACACGTTATTGGGCGTTAACACCTAACTATGACTCACTACACTCCTATATAACCCTTTTAGAGCAACTATGACATGATAGAGGCTATAATGGACCACTATCACCGATCAAGGCACAATACGGCCCATTATAGAATGTAAGGAATTTTTTTTTGGCATTAACACCTAACTACGACTCACAACACTCAAATACAACACTCTTAGAGCAGCTATGTCATGATAGAGGCTATAATGGGCCACTATCACCAATATGGCCCAATACGACCCATTAATGAAAGTATGATATGTTGTTGGGCATTAACACTTAACTATGACTCACTACACTCCTATATAACCCTTTTAGAGCAACTATGACATGATAGAGGCAATAATGGGCCACTAACAGAAATCCAGGCCCAATACGGCCCATTAATGAAAGTATGTCATGTTATTGGGCGTTAACACCTAACTATGACTCACTACACTCCTATATTTTTCCCTTTTAGAGCAACTATGACATGATAGAGGCTATAATGGGCCAGTAACAGAAATCCAGTCCCAATACAGCCCATTAATGAATGTATGACATGTTATTGGGTGTTAACACCTAACTATGACTGATTACACCCTATATAAGCCTCTTAGAGCAACTATAATATGGTAGAGGCTATAATGAACCACTATCACCAATCAAGGCCCAATACGGCCCATTAATGAAAGTAAGGCATTTTATTGGCATTAACACCTAACTACGACTCACAACACTCATATACAACACTCTTAGAGCAGCTATGTCATGATAGAAGAAGCTATAATGGGTCACTATCACCCATAAGGCCAAATATGGCCCATTAATGAAAGTATGACATGTTATTGGGTGTTAACACTTAACTATGACTCACTACACTCCTATATAACCCTTTTAGAGCAACTGTGACATGATAGAGGCTATAATGGGCCACTAACAGAAATCCAGGCCCAATACGACCCATTAATGAAAGTATGACACGTTATTAGGCGTTAACACCTAACTATGACTCACTACACTCCTATATAACCCTTTTAGAACAATTATGACATGATAGAGGCAATAATGGATCACTATCACCGATCAAGGCCAAATATGTCCCATTATAGAAAGTAAGGCATTTTTTTGGCATTAACACCTAACTACAACTCACAACACTCAAATACAACACTCTTAGAGCAGCTATGTCATGATAGAGGCTATAATGGGCCACTATCACCAATATGGCCCAATACGACCCATTAATGAAAGTATGACATGTTATTGGGCGTTAACACTTAACTATGACTCACTACACTCCTATATAACCCTTTTAGAGCAACTATGACATGATAGAGGAAATAATGGGCCACTAACAGAAATCCAGGCCCAATACGACCCATTAATGAAAGTATGACATGTTATTGGGCATTAACACCTAACTATGACTCACTACACTCCTATATAACCATTTTAGAGCAACTATGACATGATAGAGGCTATAATTGACCACTATCACTGATCAAGGCCCAATACGGCCCATTAATGAAAGTAAGGCATTTTTTTGGCATTAACACCTAACTACAACTCACAACACTCTTAGAGCAGCTATGTTATTATAGAGGCTATAATGGGCCACTATCACCAATAAGGCCCAATACGACCCATTAATGAAAGTCTGACATGTTATTGGGCGTTAACACCTAACTATGACTCACTAGACTCCTATATTTTTCCCTTTTAGAGCAACAATGACATGATAGAGGCTATAATGGGCCACTAACAGAAATCCAGTCCCAATACAGCCCATTAATGAAAGTATGACATGTTATTGGGCGTTAACACCTAACTATGACTCATTACACCCTATATAAACCTCTTAGAGCAACTATAATAAGGTAGAGGCTATAATGAACCACTATCACCGATCAAGGCCCAATACGACCCATTAATGAAAGTAAGGCATTTTATTGGCATTAACACCTAACTACGACTCACAACACTCATATACAACACTCTTAGAGCAGCTATGTCATGATAGAAGAAGCTATAATGGGCCACTATCACCCATAAGGCCAAATATGGCCCATTAATGAAAGTATGACATGTTATTGGGTGTTAACACTTAACTATGACTCACTACACTCCTATATAACCCTTTTAGAGCAACTATGACATGATAGAGGCTTTAATGGGCCACTAACAGAAATCCAGTCCCAATACGGCCCATTAATGAAAGTATGACACGTTATTGGGCGTTAACACCTAACTATGACTCACTACACTCCTATATAACCCTTTTAAAGCAACTATGACATGATAGAGTCTATAATGGACCACTATCACCGATCAAGGCCCAATACGGCCTATTATAGAATGTAAGGCATTTTTTTTGGCATTAACACCAAACTACGACTCACAACACTCAAATACAACACTCTTAGAGCAGCTATGTCATGATAGAGGCTATAATGGGCCACTATCACCAATATGGCCAAATACGACCCATTAAAGAAAGTATGACATGTTGTTGGGCGTTAACACTTAACTATGACTCACTACACTCCTATATAACCCTTTTAGAGCAACTATGACATGATAGAGGCAATAATGGGCCACTAACAGAAATCCAGGCCCAATACGGACCATTAATGAAAGTATGACATGTTATTGGGCGTTAACACCTAACTATGACTCACTACAGTCCTATATTTTTCCATTTTAGAGCAACTATGACATGATAGAGGCTATAATGGGCCACTAACAGAAATCCAGTCCCAATACAGCCCATTAATGAAAGTATTGCATGTTATTGGGCGTTAACACCTAACTATGACTCACTACACCCTATATAAGTCTCTTAGAGCAACTATAATATGGTAGAGGCTATAATGAACCACTATCACGATCAAGGCCCAATACGGCCCATTAATGAAAGTAAGGCATTTTATTGGCATTAACACCTAACTACGACTCACAACACTCATATACAACACTCATAAAGCAGCTATGTCATGATAGAAGAAGCTATAATGGGCCACTATCACCCAGAAGGCCAAATATGGCCCATTAATGAAAGTATGACATGTTATTGGGCGTTAACACTTAACTATGACTCGCTACACTCCTATATAACCCTTTTAGAGCAACTATGACATGATAGTGGCTATAATGGGCCACTAACAGAAATCCAGGCCCAATACAGCCCATTAATGAAAGTATGACATGTTATTGGGCGTTAACACCTAACTATGACTCAATACACTCCTATATTTTTCCCTTTTAGAGCAACTATGACATGATAGAGGCTATAATGGGCCACTAAGAGAAATCCAGTCCCAATACAGCCCATTAATGAAAGTATTGCATGTTATTGGGCGTTAACCCCTAACTATGACTCACTACACCCTATATAAGTGTCTTAGAGCAACTATAATATGGTAGAGGCTATAATGAACCACTATCACCGATCAAGGCCCAATACGTCCCATTAATGAAAGTAAGGCATTTTATTGGCATTAACACCTAACTACGACACACAACACTCATATACAACACTCTTAGAGCAGCTATGTCATGATAGAAGAAGCTATAATGGGCCACTATCACCGATAAGGCCAAATATGGCCCATTAATGAAAGTATGACATGTTATTGGGCGTTAACACTTAACTATGACTCACTACACTCCTATATATCCCTTTTAGAGCAACTATGACATGATAGAGGCTATAAAGGACCACTATCACCGATCAAGGCCCAATACGGCCCATTATAGAATGTAAGGAATTTTTTTTGGCATTATCACCAAACTACGACTCACAACACTCAAATACAACACTCTTAGAGCAGCTATGTCATGATAGAGGCTATAATGGGCCACTATCACCAATATGGCCCAATACGACCCATTAATGAAAGTATGACATGTTGTTGGGCGTTAACACTTAACTATGACTCACTACACTCCTATATATCCCTTTTAGAGCAACTATGACATCATAGAGGCAATAATGGGCCACTAACAGAAATCCAGGCCCAATACGGCCCATTAATGAAAGTATGACATGTTATTGGGCGTTAACACCTAACTATGACTCACTACACTCCTATATTTTTCCCTTTTAGAGCAACTATGACATGATAGAGGCTATAATGGGCCACTAAGAGAAATCCAGTCCTAATACAGCCCATTAATGAAAGTATTGCATGTTATTGGGCGTTAACACCTAACTATGACTCCCTACACCCTATATAAGTCTCTTAGAGCAACTATAATATGGTAGAGGCTATAATGAACCACTATCACCGATCAAGACCCAATAAGGCCCATTAAAGAAAGTAAGGCATTTTATGGGCATTAACACCTAACTACGACTCACAACACTCATATACAACACTCTTAGAGCAGCTATGTCATGATAGAAGAAGCTATAATGGGCCACTATCACCCATAAGGCCAAATATGGCCCATTAATGAAAGTATGACAAGTTATTGGGCGTTAACACTTAACTATGACTCGCTACACACCTATATAACCCTTTTAGAGCAACTATGACATGATAGTGGCTATAATGGAGCACTATCACCGATCAAGGCCCAATACGGCCCATTATAGAATGTAAGGCATTTTTTTTGGCATTAACACCTAACTACGACTCACAACAATCAAATACAACACTCTTAGAGCAGCTATGTCATGATAGAGGCTATAATGGGCCACTATCACCAATATGGCCCAATACGACCCATTAATGAAAGTATGACATGTTGTTGGGCGTTAACACTTAACTATAACTCACTACACTCCTATATAACCCTTTTAGAGCAACTATGACATCATAGAGGCAATAATGGGCCACTAACAGAAATCCAGGCCCAATACGGCCCATTAATGAAAGTATGACATGTTATTGGGCGTTAACACCTAACTATGACTCAATACACTCCTATATTTTTCCCTTTTAGAGCAACTATGACATGATAGAGGCTATAATGGACCACTAAGAGAAATCCAGTCCCAATACAGCCCATTAATGAAAGTATTGCATGTTATTGGGCGTTAACCCCTAACTATGACTCACTACACCCTATATAAGTCTCTTAGAGCAACTATAATATGGTAGAGGCTATAATGAACCACTATCTCCGATCAAGGCCCAATACGTCCCATTAATGAAAGTAAGGCATTTTTTGCATTAACACCTAACTACGACTCACAACACTCATATACAACACTCTTAAAGCAGCTATGTCATGATAGAAGAAGCTATAATGGGCCACTATCACCCATAAGGCCAAATATGGCCCATTAATGAAAGTATGACATGTTATTGGGCGTTAACACTTAACTATGACTCGCTACACTCCTTATAACCCTTTTAGAGCAACTATGACATGATAGTGGCTATAATGGGCCACTAACAGAAATCCAGGCCCAATACGGCCGATTAATGAAAGTATGACACGTTATTGGGCGTTAACACCTAACTATGACTCACTACACTCCTATATAACCCTTTTAGAGCAACTATGACATGATAGAGGCTATAATGGACCACTATCACCGATCAAGGCACAATACGGCACATTATAGAATGTAAGGAATTTTTTTTGGCATTAACACCTAACTACGACTCACAACACTCAAATACAACACTCTTAGAGCAGCTATGTCATGATAGAGGCTATAATGGGCCACTATCACCAATATGGCCCAATACGACCCATTAATGAAAGTATGATATGTTGTTGGGCATTAACACTTAACTATGACTCACTACACTCCTATATAACCCTTTTAGAGCAACTATGACATGATAGAGGCAATAATGGGCCACTAACAGAAATCCAGGCCCAATACGGCCCATTAATGAAAGTATGACATGTTATTGGGCGTTAACACCTAACTATGACTCACTACACTCCTATATTTTTCCCTTTTAGAGCAACTATGACATGATAGAGGCTATAATGGGCCAGTAACAGAAATCCAGTCCCAATACAGCCCATTAATGAATGTATGACATGTTATTGGGTGTTAACACCTAACTATGACTCATTACACCCTATATAAGCCTCTTAGAGCAACTATAATATGGTAGAGGCTATAATGAACCACTATCACCAATCAAGGCCCAATACGGCCCATTAATGAAAGTAAGGCATTTTATTGGCATTAACACCTAACTACGACTCACAACACTCATATACAAC
Source organism: Smallanthus sonchifolius (assembly GCA_023525975.1). NCBI lineage: Eukaryota > Viridiplantae > Streptophyta > Magnoliopsida > Asterales > Asteraceae > Smallanthus > Smallanthus sonchifolius. The sequence goes on from JAKNSE010000114.1 coordinate 23,064, forward strand.
ACTCTTAGAGCAGCTATGTCATGATAGAAGAAGCTATAATGGGTCACTATCACCCATAAGGCCAAATATGGCCCATTAATGAAAGTATGACATGTTATTGGGTGTTAACACTTAACTATGACTCACTACACTCCTATATAACCCTTTTAGAGCAACTGTGACATGATAGAGGCTATAATGGGCCACTAACAGAAATCCAGGCCCAATACGACCCATTAATGAAAGTATGACACGTTATTAGGCATTAACACCTAACTATGACTCACTACACTCCTATATAACCCTTTTAGAACAATTATGACATGATAGAGGCAATAATGGATCACTATCACCGATCAAGGCCAAATATGTCCCATTATAGAAAGTAAGGCATTTTTTTGGCATTAACACCTAACTACAACTCACAACACTCAAATACAACACTCTTAGAGCAGCTATGTCATGATAGAGGCTATAATGGGCCACTATCACCAATATGGCCCAATACGACCCATTAATGAAAGTATGACATGTTATTGGGCGTTAACACTTAACTATGACTCACTACACTCCTATATAACCCTTTTAGAGCAACTATGACATGATAGAGGAAATAATGGGCCACTAACAGAAATCCAGGCCCAATACGACCCATTAATGAAAGTATGACATGTTATTGGGCATTAACACCTAACTATGACTCACTACACTCCTATATAACCATTTTAGAGCAACTATGACATGATAGAGGCTATAATTGACCACTATCACCGATCAAGGCCCAATACGGCCCATTAATGAAAGTAAGGCATTTTTTTGGCATTAACACCTAACTACAACTCACAACACTCTTAGAGCAGCTATGTTATTATAGAGGCTATAATGGGCCACTATCACCAATAAGGCCCAATACGACCCATTAATGAAAGTCTGACATGTTATTGGGCGTTAACACCTAACTATGACTCACTAGACTCCTATATTTTTCCCTTTTAGAGCAACAATGACATGATAGAGGCTATAATGGGCCACTAACAGAAATCCAGTCCCAATACAGCCCATTAATGAAAGTATGACATGTTATTGGGCGTTAACACCTAACTATGACTCATTACACCCTATATAAGCCTCTTAGAGCAACTATAATATGGTAGAGGCTATAATGAACCACTATCACCGATCAAGGCCCAATACGACCCATTAATGAAAGTAAGGCATTTTATTGGCATTAACACCTAACTACGACTCACAACACTCATATACAACACTCTTAGAGCAGCTATGTCATGATAGAAGAAGCTATAATGGGCCACTATCACCCATAAAGCCAAATACGGCCCATTAATGAAAGTATGACATGTTATTGGGCGTTAACACCTAACTATGACTCACTACACTCCTATATAACCCTTTTAGAGCAACTATGACATGATAGAGGCTTTAATGGGCCACTAACAGAAATCCAGTCCCAATACGGCCCATTAATGAAAGTATGACACGTTATTGGGCGTTAACACCTAACTATGACTCACTACACTCCTATATAACCCTTTTAATGCAACTATGACATGATAGAGTCTATAATGGACCACTATCACCGATCAAGGCCCAATACGGCCTATTATAGAATGTAAGGCATTTTTTTTGGCATTAACACCAAACTACGACTCACAACACTCAAATACAACACTCTTAGAGCAGCTATGTCATGATAGAGGCTATAATGGGCCACTATCACCAATATGGCCAAATACGACCCATTAAAGAAAGTATGACATGTTGTTGGGCGGTTAACACTTAACTATGACTCACTACACTCCTATATAACCCTTTTAGAGCAACTATGACATGATAGAGGCAATAATGGGCCACTAACAGAAATCCAGGCCCAATACGGCCCATTAATGAAAGTATGACATGTTATTGGGCGTTAACACCTAACTATGACTCACTACAGTCCTATATTTTTCCATTTTAGAGCAACTATGACATGATAGAGGCTATAATGGGCCACTAACAGAAATCCAGTCCCAATACAGCCCATTAATGAAAGTATTGCATGTTATTGGGCGTTAACACCTAACTATGACTCACTACACCCTATATAAGTCTCTTAGAGCAACTATAATATGGTAGAGGCTATAATGAACCACTATCACGATCAAGGCCCAATACGGCCCATTAATGAAAGTAAGGCATTTTATTGGCATTAACACCTAACTACGACTCACAACACTCATATACAACACTCATAAAGCAGCTATGTCATGATAGAAGAAGCTATAATGGGCCACTATCACCCAGAAGGCCAAATATGGCCCATTAATGAAAGTATGACATGTTATTGGGCGTTAACACTTAACTATGACTCGCTACACTCCTATATAACCCTTTTAGAGCAACTATGACATGATAGTGGCTATAATGGGCCACTAACAGAAATCCAGGCCCAATACGGCCCATTAATGAAAGTATGACACGTTATTGGGCGTTAACACCTAACTATGACTCACTACACTCCTATATAACCCTTTTAGAGCAACTATGACATGAAAGAGGCTATAATGGACCACTATCACCGATCAAGGCCCAATACGGCCCATTATAGAATGTAAGGCATTTTTTTGGCATTAACACCTAACTACGACTCACAACACTCAAATACAACACTCTTAGAGCAGCTATGTCATGATAGAGGCTATAATGGGCCACTATCACCAATATGGCCCAATACGACCCATTAATGAAAGTATGACATGTTGTTGGGCGTTAACACTTAACTATGACTCACTACACTCCTATATAACCCTTTTAGAGCAACTATGACATGATAGAGGCAATAATGGGCCACTAACAGAAATCCAGGCCCAATACGGCCCATTAATGAAAGTATGACATGTTATTGGGCGTTAACACCTAACTATGACTCACTACAGTCCTATATTTTTCACTTTTAGAGCAACTATGACATGATAGAGGCTATAATGGGCCAGGTAACAGAAATCCAGTCCCAATACAGCCCATTAATGAATGTATGACATGTTATTGGGTGTTAACACCTAACTATGACTCATTACACCCTATATAAGCCTCTTAGAGCAACTATAATATGGTAGAGGCTATAATGAACCACTATCACCGATCAAGTCCCAATACGGCCCATTAATGAAAGTAAGGCATTTTATTGGCATTAACACCTAACTACGACTCCCAACACTCATATACAACACTCTTAGAGCAGCTATGTCATGATAGAAGAAGCTATAATGGGCCACTATCACCCAGAAGGCCAAATATGGCCCATTAATGAAAGTATGACATGTTATTGGGCGTTAACACTTAACTATGACTCGCCACACTCCTATATAACCCTTTTAGAGCAACTATGACATGATAGTGGCTATAATGGGCCACTAACAGAAATCCAGGCCCAATACGGCCCATTAATGAAAGTATGACACGTTATTGGGCGTTAACACCTAACTATGACTCACTACACTCCTATATAACCCTTTTAGAGCAACTATGACATGAAAGAGGCTATAATGGATCACTATCACCGATCAAGGCCCAATACGGCCCATTATAGAATGTAAGGCATTTTTTTTGGCATTAACACCTAACTACGACTCACAACACTCAAATACAACACTCTTAGAGCAGCTATGTCATGATAGAGGCTATAATGGGCCACTATCACCAATATGGCCCAATACGACCCATTAATGAAAGTATGACATGTTGTTGGGCGTTAACACTTAACTATGACTCACTACACTCCTATATAACCCTTTTAGAGCAACTATGACATGATAGAGGCAATAATGGGCCACTAACAGAAATCCAGGCCCAATACGGCCCATTAATGAAAGTATGACATGTTATTGGGCGTTAACACCTAACTATGACTCACTACAGTCCTATATTTTTCACTTTTAGAGCAACTATGACATGATAGAGGCTATAATGGGCCAGTAACAGAAATCCAGTCCCAATACAGCCCATTAATGAATGTATGACATGTTATTGGGTGTTAACACCTAACTATGACTCATTACACCCTATATAAGCCTCTTAGAGCAACTATAATATGGTAGAGGCTATAATGAACCACTATCACCGATCAAGTCCCAATACGGCCCATTAATGAAAGTAAGGCATTTTATTGGCATTAACACCTAACTACGACTCCCAACACTCATATACAACACTCTTAGAGCAGCTATGTCATGATAGAAGAAGCTATAATGGGCCACTATCACCCAGAAGGCCAAATATGGCCCATTAATGAAAGTATGACATGTTATTGGGCGTTAACACTTAACTATGACTCGCCACACTCCTATATAACCCTTTTAGAGCAACTATGACATGATAGTGGCTATAATGGGCCACTAACAGAAATCCAGGCCCAATACGGCCCATTAATGAAAGTATGACACGTTATTGGGCGTTAACACCTAACTATGACTCACTACACTCCTATATAACCCTTTTAGAGCAACTATGACATGAAAGAGGCTATAATGGATCACTATCACCGATCAAGGCCCAATACGGCCCATTATAGAATGTAAGGCATTTTTTTTTGGCATTAACACCTAACTACGACTCACAACACTCAAATACAACACTCTTAGAGCAGCTATGTCATGATAGAGGCTATAATGGGCCACTATCACCAATATGGCCCAATACGACCCATTAATGAAAGTATGACATGTTGTTGGGCGTTAACACTTAACTATGACTCACTACACTCCTATATAACCCTTTTAGAGCAACTATGACATGATAGAGGCAATAATGGGCCACTAACAGAAATCCAGGCCCAATACGGCCCATTAATGAAAGTATGACATGTTATTGGGCGTTAACACCTAACTATGACTCACTACAGTCCTATATTTTTCACTTTTAGAGCAACTATGACATGATAGAGGCTATAATGGGCCAGTAACAGAAATCCAGTCCCAATACAGCCCATTAATGAATGTATGACATGTTATTGGGTGTTAACACCTAACTATGACTCATTACACCCTATATAAGCCTCTTAGAGCAACTATAATATGGTAGAGGCTATAATGAACCACTATCACCGATCAAGTCCCAATACGGCCCATTAATGAAAGTAAGGCATTTTATTGGCATTAACACCTAACTACGACTCCCAACACTCATATACAACACTCTTAGAGCAGCTATGTCATGATAGAAGAAGCTATAATGGGCCACTATCACCCATAAGGCCAAATATGGCCCATTAATGAAAGTATGACATGTTATTGGGTGTTAACACTTAACTATGACTCACTACACTCCTATATAACCCTTTTTAGAGCAACTGTGACATGATAGAGGCTATAATGGGCCACTAACAGAAATCCAAGCCCAATACGACCTATTAATGAAAGTATGACACGTTATTGGGCGTTAACACCTAACTATGACTCACTACACTCCAATATAACCCTTTTAGAGCAATTATGACATGATAGAGGCAATAATGGATCACTATCACCGATCAAGGCCAAATATGTCCCATTATAGAAAGTAAGGCATT
>JAKNSE010000115.1:0-146885 GCA_023525975.1 Smallanthus sonchifolius
GCCTGGATTTCTGTTAGTGGCCCATTATTGCCTCTATCATGTCATAGTTGCTCTAAAAGGGTTATATTGGAGTGTAGTGAGTCATCGTTAAGTGTTAACGCCCAATAACATGTCATACTTTCATTAATCGGTCGTATTCGGCCTTATTGGTGATAGTGGCCCATTATAGCCTCTATCATAACATAGCTGCTCTAAGAGTGTTGTGAGTCGTAGTTAGGTGTTAATGACAAAAAAATGCCATACTTTAATTAATAGGCCATATTGGGCCTTGATCGGTGAGAGTGGTCCATTATAGCCTCTATCATGTCATAGTTGCTATAAAAGGGTTATATAAGAGTGTAGTGAGTCATAGTTAGGTGTTAACGCCCAATAACGTGTCATACTTACATCAATGGGCCGTATTGGGCATGGATTTCTGTTAGTGGCCCATTATAGCCTCTATCTTGTCATAGTTGCCCTAAAAGGGTTATATAGGAGTGTATTGAGTCATTGTTAAGTGTTAACGCCCAATAACATGTCATACTTTCATTGATGGGCAATATTCGGCCTTATGGGTGATAGTGGCCCATTATAGCTTCTATCAAGACATAGCTGCTCTAAGAGTGTTGTATATGAGTGTTGTGAGTCGTAGTTAGGTGTTAATGCCAATAAAATGCCATACTTTCATTAATGGGCCATATTGGACCTTGATCGGTGATAGTGGTCCATTATAGCCTCTACCATATTATAGTTGCTCTAAGAGGCTTATATAGGAGTGTAGTGAGTCATAGTTAGGTGTTAACGCCCAATAACATGTCATACTTTCATTAATGGGCTGTATTGGGCCTGGATTTCTGTTGGTGGCCCATTATAGCCTCTATCGTGTCATAGTTGCTCTAAAAGGGTTATATAGGAGTGTAGTGAGTCATAGTTAGGTGTTAACGCCCAATAACATGTCATACTTTCATTAATGGGCCGTATTGGGACTGGATTTCTGTTGGTGGCCCATTATAGCCTCTATCATGTCATAGTTGCTCTAAAAGGGTTATATAGGAGTGTAGTGAGTCATAGTTAAGTGTCAACGCCCAATAACGTGTCATACTTTCATTAATGGGCCGTATTGGGCCTGGATTTCTGTTAGTGGCCCATTATAGCCTCTATCTTGTCATAGTTGCTCTAAAAGGGTTATATAGGAGTGTAGTGAGTCATCGTTAAGTGTTGATGCCCAATAACATGTCATACTTTCATTAATGGGCCATATTCGGCCTTATGGGTGATAGTGGCCCATTATAGCTTCTATCATGACATAGCTGCTCTAAGAGTGTTGTATATGAGTGTTGTGAGTCGTAGTTAGGAGTTAATGCCAATAAAATGCCTTACTTTCTTTAATGGGCCGTATTGGGCCTTGATCGGTGATAGTAGTTCATTATAGCCTCTACCATATTATAGTTGCTCTAAGAGGCTTATATAAGAGTGTAGTGAGTCATAGTTAGGTGTTAACGCCCAATAACATGTCATACATTCATTAATGGGCCGTATTGGGCCTGGATTTCTGTTAGTGGCCCATTATAGCCTCTATCATGTCATAGTTGCTCTAACAGGTTATATAGGAGTGTAGTGAGTCATATTAAGGTGTTAACGCCCAATAACATATCATACTTTCATTAATGGGCCGTATTGGGCCTGGATTTCTGTTAGTGGCCCATTATTGCCTCTATCATGTCATAGTTGCTCTAAAAGGGTTATATTGGAGTGTAGTGAGTCAGCGTTAAGTGTTAACGCCCAATAGCATGTCATACTTTCATTAACGGGTCGTATTGGGCCTTATTGGTGATAGTGGCTCATTATAGCCTCTATCATAACATAGCTGCTCTAAGAGTGTTGTGAGTCGTAGTTAGGTGTTAATGCCAAAAAATGCCTTATTTTCATTAATGGGCCGTATTGGGCCTTGATCGGTGATAGTGGTCCATTATAGCCTCTATCATGTCATAGTTGCTATAAAAGGATTATATAGGAGTGTAGTGAGTCATAGTTAGGTGTTAATGCCCAATAACGTGTCATACTTTCATTAATGGGCCGTATTGGGACTGGATTTCTGTTGGTGGCCCATTATAGCCTCTATCATGTCATAGTTGCTCTAAAAGGGTCACTCACGTGTGATATTAGTCATAGTTAAGTGTTAACGCCCAATAACATGTCATACTTTCATTAATGGGCCGTATTGGGCCTGGATTTCTGTTAATGGCCCATTATTGCCTCTATCATGTCATAGTTGCTCAAAAAGGGTCATATAGGAGTGTAGTGAGTCATAGTTAAGTGTTAACGCCCAATAACATGTCATACTTTCATTAATGGGTCGTATTGGGCCTTATTGGTGATAGTGGCCCATTATAGCTTCTATCATGACATAGCTGCTCTAAGAGTGTTGTATATGAGTGTTGTGAGTCGTAGTTAGGTGTTAATGCCAATAAAATGCCTTACTTTCTTTAATGGGCCGTATTGGGCCTTGATCGGTGATAGTAGTTCATTATAGCCTCTACCATATTATAGTTGCTCTAAGAGGCTTATATAAGAGTGTAGTGAGTCATAGTTAGGTGTTAACGCCCAATAACATGTCATACATTCATTAATGGGCCGTATTGGGCCTGGATTTCTGTTAGTGGCCCATTATAGCCTCTATCATGTCATAGTTGCTCTAACAGGGTTATATAGGAGTGTAGTGAGTCATACTAAGGTGTTAACGCCCAATAACATATCATACTTTCATTAATGGGCCGTATTGGGCCTGGATTTCTGTTAGTGGCCCATTATTGCCTCTATCATGTCATAGTTGCTCTAAAAGGGTTATATTGGAGTGTAGTGAGTCATCGTTAAGTGTTAACGCCCAATAACATGTCATACTTTCATTAACAGGTCGTATTGGGCCTTATTGGTGATAGTGGCCCATTATAGCCTCTATCATAACATAGCTGCTCTAAGAGTGTTGTGAGTCGTAGTTAGGTGTTAATGCCAAAAAATGCCTTATTTTCATTAATGGGCCGTATTGGGCCTTGATCGGTGATAGTGGTCCATTATATCCTCTATCATGTCATAGTTGCTATAAAAGGATTATATAGGAGTGTAGTGAGTCATAGTTAGGTGTTAATGCCCAATAACGTGTCATACTTTCATCAATGGGCCGTATTGGGCCTGGATTTCTGTTAGTGGCCCATTATAGCCTCTATCTTGTCATAGTTGCTCTAATAGGGTTATATAGGAGTGTAGTGAGTCATCGTTAAGTGTTAACGCCCAATAACATGTCATACTTTCATTAATGGGCCGTATTGGGCCTGGATTTCTGTTAATGGCCCATTATTGCCTCTATCATGTCATAGTTGCTCAAAAAGGGTCATATAGGAGTGTAGTGAGTCATAGTTAAGTGTTAACGCCCAATAACATGTCATACTTTCATTAATGGGTCGTATTGGGCCTTATTGGTGATAGTGGCCCATTATAGCCTCTATCATGACATAGCTGCTCTAAGAGTGTTGTATTTTAGTGTTGTGAGTTGTAGTTAGGTGTTAATGCCAAAAAAATGCCTTACTTTCTATAATGGGCCGTATTGGGCCTTGATCGGTGATAGTGGTCCATTATAGCCTCTATCATGTCATAGTTGTTCTAAAAGGGTTATATAGGAGTGTCGTGAGTCATAGTTATGTGTTAACGCCCAATAACGTGTCATACTTTCATTAATGGGCCGTATTGGGCCTGGATTTCTGTTAGTGGCCCATTATAGCCTCTATCATGTCATAGTTGCTCTAAAAGGGTTATATAGGAGTGTAGTGAGTCATAGTTAAGTGTTAACGCCCAATAACATGTCATACTTTCATTAATGGGCCATATTTGGCCTTATGGGTGATAGTGGCCCATTTTAGCTTCTTCTATCATGACATAGCTGCTCTAAGAGTGTTGTATATGAGTGTTGTGAGTCGTAGTTAGGTGTTAATGCCAATAAAATGCCTTACTTTCATTAATGGGCCGTATTGGGCCTTGATCGATGATAGTGGTTCATTATAGCCTCTACCATATTATAGTTGCTTTAAGAGGCTTATATTGGGTTTAATGAGTCATAGTTAGGTGTTAACGCCCGATAACATGTCATACTTTCATTAATGGGCCGTATTGGGCCTGGATTTCTGTTAGTGGCCCATTATAGCCTCTATCATGTCATAGTTGCTCTAAAAGGGTTATATAGGAGTGTAGTGAGTCATAGTTAAGTGTTAACGCCCAATAACATGTCATACTTTCATTAATGGGCCACATTTGTCCTTATGGGTGATAGTGGCCCATTATAGCTTCTTCTATGATGACATAGTTGCTCTAAGAGTGTTGTCAGTCGTAGTTAGGTGTTAATGCCAATAAAATGCCTTACTTTCATTAATGGGCCGTATTGGGCCTTAATCGGTGATAGTGGTTCATTATAGCCTCTACCATATTATAGTTGCTCTAAGAGGCTTATATAGGGTGTAATGAGTCAAAGTTAGGTGTTAACGCCCAATAACATGTCATACATTCATTAATGGGCCGTATTGGGCCTGGATTTCTGTTAGTGGCCCATTATAGCCTCTATCATGTCATAATTGCTCTAAAAGGGTTATATAGGAGTGTAGTGAGTCATACTAAGGTGTTAACGCCCAATAACATATCATACTTTAATTAATGGGCCGTATTGGGCCTGGATTTCTGTTAGTGGCCCATTATTGCCTCTATCATGTCATAGTTGCTCTAAAAGGGTTATATTGGAGTGTAGTGAGTCATCGTTAAGTGTTAACGCCCAATAACATGTCATACTTTCATTAATCGGTCGTATTCGGCCTTATTGGTGATAGTGGCCCATTATAGCCTCTATCATAACATAGCTGCTCTAAGAGTGTTGTGAGTCGTAGTTAGGTGTTAATGACAAAAAAATGCCATACTTTAATTAATAGGCCATATTGGGCCTTGATCGGTGAGAGTGGTCCATTATAGCCTCTATCATGTCATAGTTGCTATAAAAGGGTTATATAAGAGTGTAGTGAGTCATAGTTAGGTGTTAACGCCCAATAACGTGTCATACTTACATCAATGGGCCGTATTGGGCATGGATTTCTGTTAGTGGCCCATTATAGCCTCTATCTTGTCATAGTTGCCCTAAAAGGGTTATATAGGAGTGTATTGAGTCATTGTTAAGTGTTAACGCCCAATAACATGTCATACTTTCATTGATGGGCAATATTCGGCCTTATGGGTGATAGTGGCCCATTATAGCTTCTATCAAGACATAGCTGCTCTAAGAGTGTTGTATATGAGTGTTGTGAGTCGTAGTTAGGTGTTAATGCCAATAAAATGCCATACTTTCATTAATGGGCCATATTGGACCTTGATCGGTGATAGTGGTCCATTATAGCCTCTACCATATTATAGTTGCTCTAAGAGGCTTATATAGGAGTGTAGTGAGTCATAGTTAGGTGTTAACGCCCAATAACATGTCATACTTTCATTAATGGGCTGTATTGGGCCTGGATTTCTGTTGGTGGCCCATTATAGCCTCTATCGTGTCATAGTTGCTCTAAAAGGGTTATATAGGAGTGTAGTGAGTCATAGTTAGGTGTTAACGCCCAATAACATGTCATACTTTCATTAATGGGCCGTATTGGGACTCGGATTTCTGTTGGTGGCCCATTATAGCCTCTATCATGTCATAGTTGCTCTAAAAGGGTTATATAGGAGTGTAGTGAGTCATAGTTAAGTGTCAACGCCCAATAACGTGTCATACTTTCATTAATGGGCCGTATTGGGCCTGGATTTCTGTTAGTGGCCCATTATAGCCTCTATCTTGTCATAGTTGCTCTAAAAGGGTTATATAGGAGTGTAGTGAGTCATCGTTAAGTGTTGATGCCCAATAACATGTCATACTTTCATTAATGGGCCATATTCGGCCTTATGGGTGATAGTGGCCCATTATAGCTTCTATCATGACATAGCTGCTCTAAGAGTGTTGTATATGAGTGTTGTGAGTCGTAGTTAGGAGTTAATGCCAATAAAATGCCTTACTTTCTTTAATGGGCCGTATTGGGCCTTGATCGGTGATAGTAGTTCATTATAGCCTCTACCATATTATAGTTGCTCTAAGAGGCTTATATAAGAGTGTAGTGAGTCATAGTTAGGTGTTAACGCCCAATAACATGTCATACATTCATTAATGGGCCGTATTGGGCCTGGATTTCTGTTAGTGGCCCATTATAGCCTCTATCATGTCATAGTTGCTCTAACAGGTTATATAGGAGTGTAGTGAGTCATATTAAGGTGTTAACGCCCAATAACATATCATACTTTCATTAATGGGCCGTATTGGGCCTGGATTTCTGTTAGTGGCCCATTATTGCCTCTATCATGTCATAGTTGCTCTAAAAGGGTTATATTGGAGTGTAGTGAGTCAGCGTTAAGTGTTAACGCCCAATAGCATGTCATACTTTCATTAACGGGTCGTATTGGGCCTTATTGGTGATAGTGGCTCATTATAGCCTCTATCATAACATAGCTGCTCTAAGAGTGTTGTGAGTCGTAGTTAGGTGTTAATGCCAAAAAATGCCTTATTTTCATTAATGGGCCGTATTGGGCCTTGATCGGTGATAGTGGTCCATTATAGCCTCTATCATGTCATAGTTGCTATAAAAGGATTATATAGGAGTGTAGTGAGTCATAGTTAGGTGTTAATGCCCAATAACGTGTCATACTTTCATTAATGGGCCGTATTGGGACTGGATTTCTGTTGGTGGCCCATTATAGCCTCTATCATGTCATAGTTGCTCTAAAAGGGTTATATAGGAGTGTAGTGAGTCATAGTTAAGTGTTAACGCCCAATAACATGTCATACTTTCATTAATGGGCCGTATTGGGCCTGGATTTCTGTTAATGGCCCATTATTGCCTCTATCATGTCATAGTTGCTCAAAAAGGGTCATATAGGAGTGTAGTGAGTCATAGTTAAGTGTTAACGCCCAATAACATGTCATACTTTCATTAATGGGTCGTATTGGGCCTTATTGGTGATAGTGGCCCATTATAGCTTCTATCATGACATAGCTGCTCTAAGAGTGTTGTATATGAGTGTTGTGAGTCGTAGTTAGGTGTTAATGCCAATAAAATGCCTTACTTTCTTTAATGGGCCGTATTGGGCCTTGATCGGTGATAGTAGTTCATTATAGCCTCTACCATATTATAGTTGCTCTAAGAGGCTTATATAAGAGTGTAGTGAGTCATAGTTAGGTGTTAACGCCCAATAACATGTCATACATTCATTAATGGGCCGTATTGGGCCTGGATTTCTGTTAGTGGCCCATTATAGCCTCTATCATGTCATAGTTGCTCTAACAGGGTTATATAGGAGTGTAGTGAGTCATACTAAGGTGTTAACGCCCAATAACATATCATACTTTCATTAATGGGCCGTATTGGGCCTGGATTTCTGTTAGTGGCCCATTATTGCCTCTATCATGTCATAGTTGCTCTAAAAGGGTTATATTGGAGTGTAGTGAGTCATCGTTAAGTGTTAACGCCCAATAACATGTCATACTTTCATTAACAGGTCGTATTGGGCCTTATTGGTGATAGTGGCCCATTATAGCCTCTATCATAACATAGCTGCTCTAAGAGTGTTGTGAGTCGTAGTTAGGTGTTAATGCCAAAAAATGCCTTATTTTCATTAATGGGCCGTATTGGGCCTTGATCGGTGATAGTGGTCCATTATATCCTCTATCATGTCATAGTTGCTATAAAAGGATTATATAGGAGTGTAGTGAGTCATAGTTAGGTGTTAATGCCCAATAACGTGTCATACTTTCATCAATGGGCCGTATTGGGCCTGGATTTCTGTTAGTGGCCCATTATAGCCTCTATCTTGTCATAGTTGCTCTAATAGGGTTATATAGGAGTGTAGTGAGTCATCGTTAAGTGTTAACGCCCAATAACATGTCATACTTTCATTAATGGGCCGTATTGGGCCTGGATTTCTGTTAATGGCCCATTATTGCCTCTATCATGTCATAGTTGCTCAAAAAGGGTCATATAGGAGTGTAGTGAGTCATAGTTAAGTGTTAACGCCCAATAACATGTCATACTTTCATTAATGGGTCGTATTGGGCCTTATTGGTGATAGTGGCCCATTATAGCCTCTATCATGACATAGCTGCTCTAAGAGTGTTGTATTTTAGTGTTGTGAGTTGTAGTTAGGTGTTAATGCCAAAAAAATGCCTTACTTTCTATAATGGGCCGTATTGGGCCTTGATCGGTGATAGTGGTCCATTATAGCCTCTATCATGTCATAGTTGTTCTAAAAGGGTTATATAGGAGTGTCGTGAGTCATAGTTATGTGTTAACGCCCAATAACGTGTCATACTTTCATTAATGGGCCGTATTGGGCCTGGATTTCTGTTAGTGGCCCATTATAGCCTCTATCATGTCATAGTTGCTCTAAAAGGGTTATATAGGAGTGTAGTGAGTCATAGTTAAGTGTTAACGCCCAATAACATGTCATACTTTCATTAATGGGCCATATTTGGCCTTATGGGTGATAGTGGCCCATTTTAGCTTCTTCTATCATGACATAGCTGCTCTAAGAGTGTTGTATATGAGTGTTGTGAGTCGTAGTTAGGTGTTAATGCCAATAAAATGCCTTACTTTCATTAATGGGCCGTATTGGGCCTTGATCGATGATAGTGGTTCATTATAGCCTCTACCATATTATAGTTGCTTTAAGAGGCTTATATTGGGTTTAATGAGTCATAGTTAGGTGTTAACGCCCGATAACATGTCATACTTTCATTAATGGGCCGTATTGGGCCTGGATTTCTGTTAGTGGCCCATTATAGCCTCTATCATGTCATAGTTGCTCTAAAAGGGTTATATAGGAGTGTAGTGAGTCATAGTTAAGTGTTAACGCCCAATAACATGTCATACTTTCATTAATGGGCCACATTTGTCCTTATGGGTGATAGTGGCCCATTATAGCTTCTTCTATGATGACATAGTTGCTCTAAGAGTGTTGTCAGTCGTAGTTAGGTGTTAATGCCAATAAAATGCCTTACTTTCATTAATGGGCCGTATTGGGCCTTAATCGGTGATAGTGGTTCATTATAGCCTCTACCATATTATAGTTGCTCTAAGAGGCTTATATAGGGTGTAATGAGTCAAAGTTAGGTGTTAACGCCCAATAACATGTCATACATTCATTAATGGGCCGTATTGGGCCTGGATTTCTGTTAGTGGCCCATTATAGCCTCTATCATGTCATAATTGCTCTAAAAGGGTTATATAGGAGTGTAGTGAGTCATACTAAGGTGTTAACGCCCAATAACATATCATACTTTAATTAATGGGCCGTATTGGGCCTGGATTTCTGTTAGTGGCCCATTATTGCCTCTATCATGTCATAGTTGCTCTAAAAGGGTTATATTGGAGTGTAGTGAGTCATCGTTAAGTGTTAACGCCCAATAACATGTCATACTTTCATTAATCGGTCGTATTCGGCCTTATTGGTGATAGTGGCCCATTATAGCCTCTATCATAACATAGCTGCTCTAAGAGTGTTGTGAGTCGTAGTTAGGTGTTAATGACAAAAAAATGCCATACTTTAATTAATAGGCCATATTGGGCCTTGATCGGTGAGAGTGGTCCATTATAGCCTCTATCATGTCATAGTTGCTATAAAAGGGTTATATAAGAGTGTAGTGAGTCATAGTTAGGTGTTAACGCCCAATAACGTGTCATACTTACATCAATGGGCCGTATTGGGCATGGATTTCTGTTAGTGGCCCATTATAGCCTCTATCTTGTCATAGTTGCCCTAAAAGGGTTATATAGGAGTGTATTGAGTCATTGTTAAGTGTTAACGCCCAATAACATGTCATACTTTCATTGATGGGCAATATTCGGCCTTATGGGTGATAGTGGCCCATTATAGCTTCTATCAAGACATAGCTGCTCTAAGAGTGTTGTATATGAGTGTTGTGAGTCGTAGTTAGGTGTTAATGCCAATAAAATGCCATACTTTCATTAATGGGCCATATTGGACCTTGATCGGTGATAGTGGTCCATTATAGCCTCTACCATATTATAGTTGCTCTAAGAGGCTTATATAGGAGTGTAGTGAGTCATAGTTAGGTGTTAACGCCCAATAACATGTCATACTTTCATTAATGGGCTGTATTGGGCCTGGATTTCTGTTGGTGGCCCATTATAGCCTCTATCGTGTCATAGTTGCTCTAAAAGGGTTATATAGGAGTGTAGTGAGTCATAGTTAGGTGTTAACGCCCAATAACATGTCATACTTTCATTAATGGGCCGTATTGGGACTGGATTTCTGTTGGTGGCCCATTATAGCCTCTATCATGTCATAGTTGCTCTAAAAGGGTTATATAGGAGTGTAGTGAGTCATAGTTAAGTGTCAACGCCCAATAACGTGTCATACTTTCATTAATGGGCCGTATTGGGCCTGGATTTCTGTTAGTGGCCCATTATAGCCTCTATCTTGTCATAGTTGCTCTAAAAGGGTTATATAGGAGTGTAGTGAGTCATCGTTAAGTGTTGATGCCCAATAACATGTCATACTTTCATTAATGGGCCATATTCGGCCTTATGGGTGATAGTGGCCCATTATAGCTTCTATCATGACATAGCTGCTCTAAGAGTGTTGTATATGAGTGTTGTGAGTCGTAGTTAGGAGTTAATGCCAATAAAATGCCTTACTTTCTTTAATGGGCCGTATTGGGCCTTGATCGGTGATAGTAGTTCATTATAGCCTCTACCATATTATAGTTGCTCTAAGAGGCTTATATAAGAGTGTAGTGAGTCATAGTTAGGTGTTAACGCCCAATAACATGTCATACATTCATTAATGGGCCGTATTGGGCCTGGATTTCTGTTAGTGGCCCATTATAGCCTCTATCATGTCATAGTTGCTCTAACAGGTTATATAGGAGTGTAGTGAGTCATATTAAGGTGTTAACGCCCAATAACATATCATACTTTCATTAATGGGCCGTATTGGGCCTGGATTTCTGTTAGTGGCCCATTATTGCCTCTATCATGTCATAGTTGCTCTAAAAGGGTTATATTGGAGTGTAGTGAGTCAGCGTTAAGTGTTAACGCCCAATAGCATGTCATACTTTCATTAACGGGTCGTATTGGGCCTTATTGGTGATAGTGGCCCATTATAGCCTCTATCATAACATAGCTGCTCTAAGAGTGTTGTGAGTCGTAGTTAGGTGTTAATGCCAAAAAATGCCTTATTTTCATTAATGGGCCGTATTGGGCCTTGATCGGTGATAGTGGTCCATTATAGCCTCTATCATGTCATAGTTGCTATAAAAGGATTATATAGGAGTGTAGTGAGTCATAGTTAGGTGTTAATGCCCAATAACGTGACATACTTTCATTAATGGGCCGTATTGGGACTGGATTTCTGTTGGTGGCCCATTATAGCCTCTATCATGTCATAGTTGCTCTAAAAGGGTTATATAGGAGTGTAGTGAGTCATAGTTAAGTGTTAACGCCCAATAACATGTCATACTTTCATTAATGGGCCGTATTGGGCCTGGATTTCTGTTAATGGCCCATTATTGCCTCTATCATGTCATAGTTGCTCAAAAAGGGTCATATAGGAGTGTAGTGAGTCATAGTTAAGTGTTAACGCCCAATAACATGTCATACTTTCATTAATGGGTCGTATTGGGCCTTATTGGTGATAGTGGCCCATTATAGCCTCTATCATGACATAGCTGCTCTAAGAGTGTTGTATTTTAGTGTTGTGAGTTGTAGTTAGGTGTTAATGCCAAAAAAATGCCTTACTTTCTATAATGGGCCGTATTGGGCCTTGATCGGTGATAGTGGTCCATTATAGCCTCTATCATGTCACAGTTGTTCTAAAAGGGTTATATAGGAGTGTCGTGACTCATAGTTATGTGTTAACGCCCAATAACGTGTCATACTTCCATTAATGGGCCGTATTGGGCCTGGATTTCTGTTAGTGGCCCATTATAGCCTCTATCATGTCATAGTTGCTCTAAAAGGGTTATATAGGAGTGTAGTGAGTCATAGTTAAGTGTTAACGCCCAATAACATGTCATACTTTCATTAATGGGCCATATTTGGCCTTATGGGTGATAGTGGCCCATTTTAGCTTCTTCTATCATGACATAGCTGCTCTAAGAGTGTTGTATATGAGTGTTGTGAGTCGTAGTTAGGTGTTAATGCCAATAAAATGCCTTACTTTCATTAATGGGCCGTATTGGGCCTTGATCGATGATAGTGGTTCATTATAGCCTCTACCATATTATAGTTGCTTTAAGAGGCTTATATTGGGTTTAATGAGTCATAGTTAGGTGTTAACGCCCGATAACATGTCATACTTTCATTAATGGGCCGTATTGGGCCTGGATTTCTGTTAGTGGCCCATTATAGCCTCTATCATGTCATAGTTGCTCTAAAAGGGTTATATAGGAGTGTAGTGAGTCATAGTTAAGTGTTAACGCCCAATAACATGTCATACTTTCATTAATGGGCCACATTTGTCCTTATGGGTGATAGTGGCCCATTATAGCTTCTTCTATGATGACATAGTTGCTCTAAGAGTGTTGTCAGTCGTAGTTAGGTGTTAATGCCAATAAAATGCCTTACTTTCATTAATGGGCCGTATTGGGCCTTAATCGGTGATAGTGGTTCATTATAGCCTCTACCATATTATAGTTGCTCTAAGAGGCTTATATAGGGTGTAATGAGTCAAAGTTAGGTGTTAACGCCCAATAACATGTCATACATTCATTAATGGGCCGTATTGGGCCTGGATTTCTGTTAGTGGCCCATTATAGCCTCTATCATGTCATAATTGCTCTAAAAGGGTTATATAGGAGTGTAGTGAGTCATACTAAGGTGTTAACGCCCAATAACATATCATACTTTAATTAATGGGCCGTATTGGGCCTGGATTTCTGTTAGTGGCCCATTATTGCCTCTATCATGTCATAGTTGCTCTAAAAGGGTTATATTGGAGTGTAGTGAGTCATCGTTAAGTGTTAACGCCCAATAACATGTCATACTTTCATTAATCGGTCGTATTCGGCCTTATTGGTGATAGTGGCCCATTATAGCCTCTATCATAACATAGCTGCTCTAAGAGTGTTGTGAGTCGTAGTTAGGTGTTAATGACAAAAAAATGCCATACTTTAATTAATAGGCCATATTGGGCCTTGATCGGTGAGAGTGGTCCATTATAGCCTCTATCATGTCATAGTTGCTATAAAAGGGTTATATAAGAGTGTAGTGAGTCATAGTTAGGTGTTAACGCCCAATAACGTGTCATACTTACATCAATGGGCCGTATTGGGCATGGATTTCTGTTAGTGGCCCATTATAGCCTCTATCTTGTCATAGTTGCCCTAAAAGGGTTATATAGGAGTGTATTGAGTCATTGTTAAGTGTTAACGCCCAATAACATGTCATACTTTCATTGATGGGCAATATTCGGCCTTATGGGTGATAGTGGCCCATTATAGCTTCTATCAAGACATAGCTGCTCTAAGAGTGTTGTATATGAGTGTTGTGAGTCGTAGTTAGGTGTTAATGCCAATAAAATGCCATACTTTCATTAATGGGCCATATTGGACCTTGATCGGTGATAGTGGTCCATTATAGCCTCTACCATATTATAGTTGCTCTAAGAGGCTTATATAGGAGTGTAGTGAGTCATAGTTAGGTGTTAACGCCCAATAACATGTCATACTTTCATTAATGGGCTGTATTGGGCCTGGATTTCTGTTGGTGGCCCATTATAGCCTCTATCGTGTCATAGTTGCTCTAAAAGGGTTATATAGGAGTGTAGTGAGTCATAGTTAGGTGTTAACGCCCAATAACATGTCATACTTTCATTAATGGGCCGTATTGGGACTGGATTTCTGTTGGTGGCCCATTATAGCCTCTATCATGTCATAGTTGCTCTAAAAGGGTTATATAGGAGTGTAGTGAGTCATAGTTAAGTGTCAACGCCCAATAACGTGTCATACTTTCATTAATGGGCCGTATTGGGCCTGGATTTCTGTTAGTGGCCCATTATAGCCTCTATCTTGTCATAGTTGCTCTAAAAGGGTTATATAGGAGTGTAGTGAGTCATCGTTAAGTGTTGATGCCCAATAACATGTCATACTTTCATTAATGGGCCATATTCGGCCTTATGGGTGATAGTGGCCCATTATAGCTTCTATCATGACATAGCTGCTCTAAGAGTGTTGTATATGAGTGTTGTGAGTCGTAGTTAGGAGTTAATGCCAATAAAATGCCTTACTTTCTTTAATGGGCCGTATTGGGCCTTGATCGGTGATAGTAGTTCATTATAGCCTCTACCATATTATAGTTGCTCTAAGAGGCTTATATAAGAGTGTAGTGAGTCATAGTTAGGTGTTAACGCCCAATAACATGTCATACATTCATTAATGGGCCGTATTGGGCCTGGATTTCTGTTAGTGGCCCATTATAGCCTCTATCATGTCATAGTTGCTCTAACAGGTTATATAGGAGTGTAGTGAGTCATATTAAGGTGTTAACGCCCAATAACATATCATACTTTCATTAATGGGCCGTATTGGGCCTGGATTTCTGTTAGTGGCCCATTATTGCCTCTATCATGTCATAGTTGCTCTAAAAGGGTTATATTGGAGTGTAGTGAGTCAGCGTTAAGTGTTAACGCCCAATAGCATGTCATACTTTCATTAACGGGTCGTATTGGGCCTTATTGGTGATAGTGGCCCATTATAGCCTCTATCATAACATAGCTGCTCTAAGAGTGTTGTGAGTCGTAGTTAGGTGTTAATGCCAAAAAATGCCTTATTTTCATTAATGGGCCGTATTGGGCCTTGATCGGTGATAGTGGTCCATTATAGCCTCTATCATGTCATAGTTGCTATAAAAGGATTATATAGGAGTGTAGTGAGTCATAGTTAGGTGTTAATGCCCAATAACGTGTCATACTTTCATTAATGGGCCGTATTGGGACTGGATTTCTGTTGGTGGCCCATTATAGCCTCTATCATGTCATAGTTGCTCTAAAAGGGTTATATAGGAGTGTAGTGAGTCATAGTTAAGTGTTAACGCCCAATAACATGTCATACTTTCATTAATGGGCCGTATTGGGCCTGGATTTCTGTTAATGGCCCATTATTGCCTCTATCATGTCATAGTTGCTCAAAAAGGGTCATATAGGAGTGTAGTGAGTCATAGTTAAGTGTTAACGCCCAATAACATGTCATACTTTCATTAATGGGTCGTATTGGGCCTTATTGGTGATAGTGGCCCATTATAGCCTCTATCATGACATAGCTGCTCTAAGAGTGTTGTATTTTAGTGTTGTGAGTTGTAGTTAGGTGTTAATGCCAAAAAAATGCCTTACTTTCTATAATGGGCCGTATTGGGCCTTGATCGGTGATAGTGGTCCATTATAGCCTCTATCATGTCACAGTTGTTCTAAAAGGGTTATATAGGAGTGTCGTGACTCATAGTTATGTGTTAACGCCCAATAACGTGTCATACTTCCATTAATGGGCCGTATTGGGCCTGGATTTCTGTTAGTGGCCCATTATAGCCTCTATCATGTCATAGTTGCTCTAAAAGGGTTATATAGGAGTGTAGTGAGTCATAGTTAAGTGTTAACGCCCAATAACATGTCATACTTTCATTAATGGGCCATATTTGGCCTTATGGGTGATAGTGGCCCATTATAGCTTCTTCTATCATGACATAGCTGCTCTAAGAGTGTTGTATATGAGTGTTGTGAGTCGTAGTTAGGTGTTAATGCCAATAAAATGCCTTACTTTCATTAATGGGCCGTATTGGGCCTTGATCGATGATAATGGTTCATTATAGCCTCTACCATATTATAGTTGCTTTAAGAGGCTTATATTGGGTTTAATGAGTCATAGTTAGGTGTTAACGCCCGATAAAATGTCATACTTTCATTAATGGGCCGTATTGGGCCTGGATTTCTGTTAGTGGCCCATTATAGCCTCTATCATGTCATAGTTGCTCTAAAAGGGTTATATAGGAGTGTAGTGAGTCATAGTTAAGTGTTAACGCCCAATAACATGTCATACTTTCATTAATGGGCCACATTTGTCCTTATGGGTGATAGTGGCCCATTATAGCTTCTTCTATGATGACATAGTTGCTCTAAGAGTGTTGTCAGTCGTAGTTAGGTGTTAATGCCAATAAAATGCCTTACTTTCATTAATGGGCCGTATTGGGCCTTAATCGGTGATAGTGGTTCATTATAGCCTCTACCATATTATAGTTGCTCTAAGAGGCTTATATAGGGTGTAATGAGTCAAAGTTAGGTGTTAACGCCCAATAACATGTCATACATTCATTAATGGGCCGTATTGGGCCTGGATTTCTGTTAGTGGCCCATTATAGCCTCTATCATGTCATAGTTGCTCTAAAAGGGTTATATAGGAGTGTAGTGAGTCATACTAAGGTGTTAACGCCCAATAACATATCATACTTTAATTAATGGGCCGTATTGGGCCTGGATTTCTGTTAGTGGCCCATTATTGCCTCTATCATGTCATAGTTGCTCTAAAAGGGTTATATTGGAGTGTAGTGAGTCATCGTTAAGTGTTAACGGCCAATAACATGTCATACTTTCATTAATCGGTCGTATTCGGCCTTATTGGTGATAGTGGCCCATTATAGCCTCTATCATAACATAGCTGCTCTAAGAGTGTTGTGAGTCGTAGTTAGGTGTTAATGCCAAAAAAATGCCATACTTTAATTAATAGGCCATATTGGGCCTTGATCGGTGAGAGTGGTCCATTATAGCCTCTATCATGTCATAGTTGCTATAAAAGGGTTATATAAGAGTGTAGTGAGTCATAGTTAGGTGTTAACGCCCAATAACGTGTCATACTTTCATCAATGGGCCGTATTGGGCATGGATTTCTGTTAGTGGCCCATTATAGCCTCTATCTTGTCATAGTTGCCCTAAAAGGGTTATATAGGAGTGTATTGAGTCATTGTTAAGTGTTAACGCCCAATAACATGTCATACTTTCATTAATGGGCCACATTTGTCCTTATGGGTGATAGTGGCCCATTATAGCTTCTTCTATGATGACATAGTTGCTCTAAGAGTGTTGTCAGTCGTAGTTAGGTGTTAATGCCAATAAAATGCCTTACTTTCATTAATGGGCCGTATTGGGCCTTAATCGGTGATAGTGGTTCATTATAGCCTCTACCATATTATAGTTGCTCTAAGAGGCTTATATAGGGTGTAATGAGTCAAAGTTAGGTGTTAACGCCCAATAACATGTCATACATTCATTAATGGGCCGTATTGGGCCTGGATTTCTGTTAGTGGCCCATTATAGCCTCTATCATGTCATAGTTGCTCTAAAAGGGTTATATAGGAGTGTAGTGAGTCATACTAAGGTGTTAACGCCCAATAACATATCATACTTTAATTAATGGGCCGTATTGGGCCTGGATTTCTGTTAGTGGCCCATTATTGCCTCTATCATGTCATAGTTGCTCTAAAAGGGTTATATTGGAGTGTAGTGAGTCATCGTTAAGTGTTAACGGCCAATAACATGTCATACTTTCATTAATCGGTCGTATTCGGCCTTATTGGTGATAGTGGCCCATTATAGCCTCTATCATAACATAGCTGCTCTAAGAGTGTTGTGAGTCGTAGTTAGGTGTTAATGCCAAAAAAATGCCATACTTTAATTAATAGGCCATATTGGGCCTTGATCGGTGAGAGTGGTCCATTATAGCCTCTATCATGTCATAGTTGCTATAAAAGGGTTATATAAGAGTGTAGTGAGTCATAGTTAGGTGTTAACGCCCAATAACGTGTCATACTTTCATCAATGGGCCGTATTGGGCATGGATTTCTGTTAGTGGCCCATTATAGCCTCTATCTTGTCATAGTTGCCCTAAAAGGGTTATATAGGAGTGTATTGAGTCATTGTTAAGTGTTAACGCCCAATAACATGTCATAATTTCATTGATGGGCAATATTCGGCCTTATGGGTGATATTGGCCCATTATAGCTTCTATCAAGACATAGCTGCTCTAAGAGTGTTGTATATGAGTGTTGTGAGTCGTAGTTAGGTGTTAATGCCAATAAAATGCCATACTTTCATTAATGGGCCATATTGGGCCTTGATCGGTGATAGTGGTCCATTATAGCCTCTACCATATTATAGTTGCTCTAAGAGGCTTATATAGGAGTGTAGTGAGTCATAGTTAGGTGTTAACGCCCAATAACATGTCATACTTTCATTAATGGGCTGTATTGGGCCTGGATTTCTGTTGGTGGCCCATTATAGCCTCTATCGTGTCATAGTTGCTCTAAAAGGGTTATATAGGAGTGTAGTGAGTCATAGTTAGGTGTTAACGCCCAATAACATGTCATACTTTCATTAATGGGCCGTATTGGGACTGGATTTCTGTTGGTGGCCCATTATAGCCTCTATCATGTCATAGTTGCTCTAAAAGGGTTATATAGGAGTGTAATGAGTCATAGTTAAGTGTTAACGCCCAATAACGTGTCATACTTTCATTAATGGGCCGTATTGGGCCTGGATTTCTGTTAGTGGCCCATTATAGCCTCTATCTTGTCATAGTTGCTCTAAAAGGGTTATATAGGAGTGTAGTGAGTCATCGTTAAGTGTTGATGCCCAATAACATGTCATACTTTCATTAATGGGCCATATTCGGCCTTATGGGTGATAGTGGCCCATTATAGCTTCTATCATGACATAGCTGCTCTAAGAGTGTTGTATATGAGTGTTGTGAGTCGTAGTTAGGTGTTAATGCCAATAAAATGCCTTACTTTCTTTAATGGGCCGTATTGGGCCTTGATCGGTGATAGTAGTTCATTATAGCCTCTACCATATTATAGTTGATCTAAGAGGCTTATATAAGAGTGTAGTGAGTCATAGTTAGGTGTTAACGCCCAATAACATGTCATACATTCATTAATGGGCCGTATTGGGCCTGGATTTCTGTTAGTGGCCCATTATAGCCTCTATCATGTCATAGTTGCTCTAACAGGGTTATATAGGAGTGTAGTGAGTCATATTAAGGTGTTAACGCCCAATAACATATCATACTTTCATTAATGGGCCGTATTGGGCCTGGATTTCTGTTAGTGGCCCATTATTGCCTCTATCATGTCATAGTTGCTCTAAAAGGGTTATATTGGAGAGTAGTGAGTCATCGTTAAGTGTTAACGCCCAATAACATGTCATACTTTCATTAACGGGTCGTATTGGGCCTTATTGGTGATAGTGGCCCATTATAGCCTCTATCATAACATAGCTGCTCTAAGAGTGTTGTGAGTCGTAGTTAGGTGTTAATGCCAAAAATGCCTTATTTTCATTAATGGGCCGTATTGGGCCTTGATCGGTGATAGTGGTCCATTATAGCCTCTATCATGTCATAGTTGCTATAAAAGGATTATATAGGAGTGTAGTGAGTCATAGTTAGGTGTTAATGCCCAATAACGTGTCATACTTTCATCAATGGGCCGTATTGGGCCTGGATTTCTGTTAGTGGCCCATTATAGCCTCTAACTTGTCATAGTTGCTCTAATAGGGTTATATAGGAGTGTAGTGAGTCATCGTTAAGTGTTAACGCCCAATAACATGTCATACTTTCATTAATGGGCCGTATTGGGCCTGGATTTCTGTTAATGGCCCATTATTGCCTCTATCATGTCATAGTTGCTCAAAAAGGGTCATATAGGAGTGTAGTGAGTCATAGTTAAGTGTTAACGCCCAATAACATGTCATACTTTCATTAATGGGTCGTATTGGGCCTTATTGGTGATAGTGGCCCATTATAGCCTCTATCATGACATAGCTGCTCTAAGAGTGTTGTATTTTAGGGTTGTGAGTTGTAGTTAGGTGTTAATGCCAAAAAAATGCCTTACTTTCTATAATGGGCCGTATTGGGCCTTGATCGGTGATAGTGGTCCATTATAGCCTCTATCATGTCATAGTTGTTCTAAAAGGGTTATATAGGAGTGTCGTGAGTCATAGTTATGTGTTAACGCCCAGTAACGTGTCATACTTTCATTAATGGGCCGTATTGGGCCTGGATTTCTGTTAGTGGCCCATTATAGCCTCTATCATGTCATAGTTGCTCTAAAAGGGTTATATAGGAGTGTAGTGAGTCATAGTTAAGTGTTAACGCCCAATAACATGTCATACTTTCATTAATGGGCCATATTTGGCCTTATGGGTGATAGTGGCCCATTATAGCTTCTTCTATCATGACATAGCTGCTCTAAGAGTGTTGTATATGAGTGTTGTGAGTCGTAGTTAGGTGTTAATGCCAATAAAATGCCTTACTTTCATTAATGGGCCGTATTGGGCCTTGATCGATGATAGTGGTTCTTTATAGCCTCTACCATATTATAGTTGCTTTAAGAGGCTTATATTGGGTTTAATGAGTCATAGTTAGGTGTTAACGCCCGATAACATGTCATACTTTCATTAATGGGCCGTATTGGTCCTGGATTTCTGATAGTGGCCCATTATAGCCTCTATCATGTCATAGTTGCTCTAAAAGGGTTATATAGGAGTGTAGTGAGTCATAGTTAAGTGTTAACGCCCAATAACATGTCATACTTTCATTAATGGGCCACATTTGTCCTTATGGGTGATAGTGGCCCATTATAGCTTCTTCTATGATGACATAGTTGCTCTAAGAGTGTTGTCAGTCGTAGTTAGGTGTTAATGCCAATAAAATGCCTTACTTTCATTAATGGGCCGTATTGGGCCTTAATCGGTGATAGTGGTTCATTATAGCCTCTACCATATTATAGTTGCTCTAAGAGGCTTATATAGGGTGTAATGAGTCAAAGTTAGATGTTAACGCCCAATAACATGTCATACATTCATTAATGGGCCGTATTGGGCCTGGATTTCTGTTAGTGGCCCATTATAGCCTCTATCATGTCATAGTTGCTCTAAAAGGGTTATATAGGAGTGTAGTGAGTCATACTAAGGTGTTAACGCCCAATAACATATCATACTTTCATTAATGGTCCGTATTGGGCCTGGATTTCTGTTAGTGGCCCATTATTGCCTCTATCATGTCATAGTTGCTCTAAAAGGGTTATATTGGAGTGTAGTGAGTCATCGTTAAGTGTTAACGCCCAATAACATGTCATACTTTCATTAATCGGTCGTATTCGGCCTTATTGGTGATAGTGGCCCATTATAGCCTCTATCATAACATAGCTGCTCTAAGAGTGTTGTGAGTCGTAGTTAGGTGTTAATGCCAAAAAAATGCCATACTTTAATTAATAGGCCATATTGGGCCTTGATCGGTGAGAGTGGTCCATTATAGCCTCTATCATGTCATAGTTGCTATAAAAGGGTTATATAAGAGTGTAGTGAGTCATAGTTAGGTGTTAACGCCCAATAACGTGTCATACTTTCATCAATGGGCCGTATTGGGCATGGATTTTTGTTAGTGGCCCATTATAGCCTCTATCTTGTCATAGTTGCCCTAAAAGGGTTATATAGGAGTGTATTGAGTCATTGTTAAGTGTTAACGCCCAATAACATGTCATACTTTCATTGATGGGCAATATTCGGCCTTATGGGTGATAGTGGCCCATTATAGCTTCTATCAAGACATAGCTGCTCTAAGAGTGTTGTATATGAGTGTTGTGAGTCGTAGTTAGGTGTTAATGCCAATAAAATGCCATACTTTCATTAATGGGCCATATTGGGCCTTGATAGGTGATAGTGGTCCATTATAGCCTCTACCATATTATAGTTGCTCTAAGAGGCTTATATAGGAGTGTAGTGAGTCATAGTTAGGTGTTAACGCCCAATAACATGTCATACTTTCATTAATGGGCCGTATTGGGCCTGGATTTCTGTTGGTGGCCCATTATAGCCTCTATCGTGTCATAGTTGCTCTAAAAGGGTTATATAGGAGTGTAGTGAGTCATAGTTAGGTGTTAACGCCCAATAACATGTCATACTTTCATTAATGGGCCGTATTGGGACTGGATTTCTGTTGGTGGCCCATTATAGCCTCTATCATGTCATAGTTGCTCTAAAAGGGTTATATAGGAGTGTAGTGAGTCATAGTTAAGTGTTAACGCCCAATAACGTGTCATACTTTCATTAATGGGCCGTATTGGGCCTGGATTTCTGTTAGTGGCCCATTATAGCCTCTATCTTGTCATAGTTGCTCTAAAAGGGTTATATAGGAGTGTAGTGAGTCATCGTTAAGTGTTGATGCCCAATAACATGTCATACTTTCATTAATGGGCCATATTCGGCCTTATGGGTGATAGTGGCCCATTATAGCTTCTATCATGACATAGCTGCTCTAAGAGTGTTGTATATGAGTGTTGTGAGTCGTAGTTAGGTGTTAATGCCAATAAAATGCCTTACTTTCTTTAATGGGCCGTATTGGGCCTTGATCGGTGATAGTAGTTCATTATAGCCTCTACCATATTATAGTTGCTCTAAGAGGCTTATATAAGAGTGTAGTGAGTCATAGTTAGGTGTTAACGCCCAATAACATGTCATACATTCATTAATGGGCCGTATTGGGCCTGGATTTCTGTTAGTGGCCCATTATAGCCTCTATCATGTCATAGTTGCTCTAATAGGGTTATATAGGAGTGTAGTGAGTCATATTAAGGTGTTAACGCCCAATAACATATCATACTTTCATTAATGGGCCGTATTGGGCCTGGATTTCTGTTAGTGGCCCATTATTGCCTCTATCATGTCATAGTTGCTCTAAAAGGGTTATATTGGAGTGTAGTGAGTCATCGTTAAGTGTTAACGCCCAATAACATGTCATACTTTCATTAACGGGTCGTATTGGGCCTTATTGGTGATAGTGGCCCATTATAGCCTCTATCATAACATAGCTGCTCTAAGAGTGTTGTGAGTCGTAGTTAGGTGTTAATGCCAAAAAATGCCTTATTTTCATTAATGGGCCGTATTGGGCCTTGATCGGTGATAGTTGTCCATTATAGCCTCTATCATGTCATAGTTGCTATAAAAGGATTATATAGGAGTGTAGTGAGTCATAGTTAGGTGTTAATGCCCAATAACGTGTCATACTTTCATCAATGGGCCGTATTGGGCCTGGATTTCTGTTAGTGGCCCATTATAGCCTCTATCTTGTCATAGTTGCTCTAATAGGGTTATATAGGAGTGTAGTGAGTCATAATTAAGTGTTAACGCCCAATAACATGTCATACTTTCATTAATGGGCCGTATTGGGCCTGGATTTCTGTTAATGGCCCATTATTGCCTCTATCATGTCATAGTTGCTCAAAAAGGGTCATATAGGAGTGTAGTGAGTCATAGTTAAGTGTTAACGCCCAATAACATGTCATACTTTCATTAATGGGTCGTATTGGGCCTTATTGGTGATAGTGGCCCATTATAGCCTCTATCATGACATAGCTGCTCTAAGAGTGTTGTATTTTAGTGTTGTGAGTTGTAGTTAGGTGTTAATGCCAAAAAAATGCCTTACTTTCTATAATGGGCCGTATTGGGCCTTGATCGGTGATAGTGGTCCATTATAGCCTCTATCATGTCATAGTTGTTCTAAAAGGGTTATATAGGAGTGTCGTGAGTCATAGTTATGTGTTAACGCCCAATAACGTGTCATACTTTCATTAATGGGCCGTATTGGGCCTGGATTTCTGTTAGTGGCCCATTATAGCCTCTATCATGTCATAGTTGCTCTAAAAGGGTTATATAGGAGTGTAGTGAGTCATAGTTAAGTGTTAACGCCCAATAACATGTCATACTTTCATTAATGGGTCATATTTGGCCTTATGGGTGATAGTGGCCCATTATAGCTTCTTCTATCATGACATAGCTGCTCTAAGAGTGTTGTATATGAGTGTTGTGAGTCGTAGTTAGGTGTTAATGCCAATAAAATGCCTTACTTTCATTAATGGGCCGTATTGGGCCTTGATCGATGATAGTGGTTCATTATAGCCTCTACCATATTATAGTTGCTTTAAGAGGCTTATATTGGGTTTAATGAGTCATAGTTAGGTGTTAACGCCCGATAACATGTCATACTTTCATTAATGGGCCGTATTGGGCCTGGATTTCTGTTAGTGGCCCATTATAGCCTCTATCATGTCATAGTTGCTCTAAAAGGGTTATATAGGAGTGTAGTGAGTCATAGTTAAGTGTTAACGCCCAATAACATGTCATACTTTCATTAATGGGCCACATTTGTCCTTATGGGTGATAGTGGCCCATTATAGCTTCTTCTATGATGACATAGTTGCTCTAAGAGTGTTGTCAGTCGTAGTTAGGTGTTAATGCCAGTAAAATGCCTTACTTTCATTAATGGGGCCTTAATCGGTGATAGTGGTTCATTATAGCCTCTACCATATTATAGTTGCTCTAAGAGGCTTATATAGGGTGTAATGAGTCAAAGTTAGGTGTTAACGCCCAATAACATGTCATACATTCATTAATGGGCCGTATTGGGCCTGGATTTCTGTTAGTGGCCCATTATAGCCTCTATCATGTCATAATTGCTCTAAAAGGGTTATATAGGAGTGTAGTGAGTCATACTAAGGTGTTAACGCCCAATAACATATCATACTTTAATTAATGGGCCGTATTGGGCCTGGATTTCTGTTAGTGGCCCATTATTGCCTCTATCATGTCATAGTTGCTCTAAAAGGGTTATATTGGAGTGTAGTGAGTCATCGTTAAGTGTTAACGCCCAATAACATGTCATACTTTCATTAATGGGCCATATTTGTCCTTATGGGTGATAGTGGCCCATTATAGCTTCTTCTATGATGACATAGTTGCTCTAAGAGTGTTGTCAGTCGTAGTTAGGTGTTAATGCCAATAAAATGCCTTACTTTCATTAATGGGCCGTATTGGGCCTTAATCGGTGATAGTGGTTCATTATAGCCTCTACCATATTATAGTTGCTCTAAGAGGCTTATATAGGGTGTAATGAGTCAAAGTTAGGTGTTAACGCCCAATAACATGTCATACATTCATTAATGGGCCGTATTGGGCCTGGATTTCTGTTAGTGGCCCATTATAGCCTCTATCATGTCATAGTTGCTCTAAAAGGGTTATATAGGAGTGTAGTGAGTCATACTAAGGTGTTAACGCCCAATAACATATCATACTTTCATTAATGGTCCGTATTGGGCCTGGATTTCTGTTAGTGGCCCATTATTGCCTCTATCATGTCATAGTTGCTCTAAAAGGGTTATATTGGAGTGTAGTGAGTCATCGTTAAGTGTTAACTCCCAATAACATGTCATACTTTCATTAATCGGTCGTATTCGGCCTTATTTGTGATAGTGGCCCATTATAGCCTCTATCATAACATAGCTGCTCTAAGAGTGTTGTGAGTCGTAGTTAGGTGTTAATGCCAAAAAAATGCCATACTTTAATTAATAGGCCATATTGGGCCTTGATCGGTGAGAGTGGTCCATTATAGCCTCTATCATGTCATAGTTGCTATAAAAGGGTTATATAAGAGTGTAGTGAGTCATAGTTAGGTGTTAACGCCCAATAACGTGTCATACTTTCATCAATGGGCCGTATTGGCCATGGATTTCTGTTAGTGGCCCATTATAGCCTCTATCTTGTCATAGTTGCCCTAAAAGGGTTATATAGGAGTGTATTGAGTCATTGTTAAGTGTTAACGCCCAATAACATGTCATACTTTCATTGATGGGCAATATTCGGCCTTATGGGTGATAGTGGCCCATTATAGCTTCTATCAAGACATAGCTGCTCTAAGAGTGTTGTATATGAGTGTTGTGAGTCGTAGTTAGGTGTTAATGCCAATAAAATGCCATACTTTCATTAATGGGCCATATTGGGCCTTGATCGGTGATAATGGTCCATTATAGCCTCTACCATATTATAGTTGCTCTAAGAGGCTTATATAGGAGTGTAGTGAGTCATAGTTAGGTGTTAACGCCCAATAACATGTCATACTTTCATTAATGGGCCGTATTGGGCCTGGATTTCTGTTGGTGGCCCATTATAGCCTCTATCGTGTCATAGTTGCTCTAAAAGGGTTATATAGGAGTGTAGTGAGTCATAGTTAGGTGTTAACGCCCAATAACATGTCATACTTTCATTAATGGGCCGTATTGGGACTGGATTTCTGTTGGTGGCCCATTATAGCCTCTATCATGTCATAGTTGCTCTAAAAGGGTTATATAGGAGTGTAGTGAGTCATAGTTAAGTGTTAACGCCCAATAACGTGTCATACTTTCATTAATGGGCCGTATTGGGCCTGGATTTCTGTTAGTGGCCCATTATAGCCTCTATCTTGTCATAGTTGCTCTAAAAGGGTTATATAGGAGTGTAGTGAGTCATCGTTAAGTGTTGATGCCCAATAACATGTCATACTTTCATTAATGGGCCATATTCGGCCTTATGGGTGATAGTGGCCCATTATAGCTTCTATCATGACATAGCTGCTCTAAGAGTGTTGTATATGAGTGTTGTGAGTCGTAGTTAGGTGTTAATGCCAATAAAATGCCTTACTTTCTTTAATGGGCCGTATTGGGCCTTGATCGGTGATAGTAGTTCATTATAGCCTCTACCATATTATAGTTGCTCTAAGAGGCTTATATAAGAGTGTAGTGAGTCATAGTTAGGTGTTAACGCCCAATAACATGTCATACATTCATTAATGGGCCGTATTGGGCCTGGATTTCTGTTAGTGGCCCATTATAGCCTCTATCATGTCATAGTTGCTCTAACAGGGTTATATAGGAGTGTAGTGAGTCATACTAAGGTGTTAACGCCCAATAACATATCATACTTTCATTAATGGGCCGTATTGGGCCTGGATTTCTGTTAGTGGCCCATTATTGCCTCTATCATGTCATAGTTGCTCTAAAAGGGTTATATTGGAGTGTAGTGAGTCATCGTTAAGTGTTAACGCCCAATAACATGTCATACTTTCATTAATGGGCCATATTTGTCCTTATGGGTGATAGTGGCCCATTATAGCTTCTTCTATGATGACATAGTTGCTCTAAGAGTGTTGTCAGTCGTAGTTAGGTGTTAATGCCAATAAAATGCCTTACTTTCATTAATGGGCCGTATTGGGCCTTAATCGGTGATAGTGGTTCATTATAGCCTCTACCATATTATAGTTGCTCTAAGAGGCTTATATAGGGTGTAATGAGTCAAAGTTAGGTGTTAACGCCCAATAACATGTCATACATTCATTAATGGGCCGTATTGGGCCTGGATTTCTGTTAGTGGCCCATTATAGCCTCTATCATGTCATAGTTGCTCTAAAAGGGTTATATAGGAGTGTAGTGAGTCATACTAAGGTGTTAACGCCCAATAACATATCATACTTTCATTAATGGTCCGTATTGGGCCTGGATTTCTGTTAGTGGCCCATTATTGCCTCTATCATGTCATAGTTGCTCTAAAAGGGTTATATTGGAGTGTAGTGAGTCATCGTTAAGTGTTAACTCCCAATAACATGTCATACTTTCATTAATCGGTCGTATTCGGCCTTATTTGTGATAGTGGCCCATTATAGCCTCTATCATAACATAGCTGCTCTAAGAGTGTTGTGAGTCGTAGTTAGGTGTTAATGCCAAAAAAATGCCATACTTTAATTAATAGGCCATATTGGGCCTTGATCGGTGAGAGTGGTCCATTATAGCCTCTATCATGTCATAGTTGCTATAAAAGGGTTATATAAGAGTGTAGTGAGTCATAGTTAGGTGTTAACGCCCAATTACGTGTCATACTTTCATCAATGGGCCGTATTGGGCATGGATTTCTGTTAGTGGCCCATTATAGCCTCTATCTTGTCATAGTTGCCCTAAAAGGGTTATATAGGAGTGTATTGAGTCATTGTTAAGTGTTAACGCCCAATAACATGTCATACTTTCATTGATGGGCAATATTCGGCCTTATGGGTGATAGTGGCCCATTATAGCTTCTATCAAGACATAGCTGCTCTAAGAGTGTTGTATATGATTGTTGTGAGTCGTAGTTAGGTGTTAATGCCAATAAAATGCCATACTTTCATTAATGGGCCATATTGGGCCTTGATCGGTGATAGTGGTCCATTATAGCCTCTACCATATTATAGTTGCTCTAAGAGGCTTATATAGGAGTGTAGTGAGTCATAGTTAGGTGTTAACGCCCAATAACATGTCATACTTTCATTAATGGGCCGTATTGGGCCTGGATTTCTGTTGGTGGCCCATTATAGCCTCTATCGTGTCATAGTTGCTCTAAAAGGGTTATATAGGAGTGTAGTGAGTCATAGTTAGGTGTTAACGCCCAATAACATGTCATACTTTCATTAATGGGCCGTATTGGGACTGGATTTCTGTTGGTGGCCCATTATAGCCTCTATCATGTCATAGTTGCTCTAAAAGGGTTATATAGGAGTGTAGTGAGTCATAGTTAAGTGTTAACGCCCAATAACGTGTCATACTTTCATTAATGGGCCGTATTGGGCCTGGATTTCTGTTAGTGGCCCATTATAGCCTCTATCTTGTCATAGTTGCTCTAAAAGGGTTATATAGGAGTGTAGTGAGTCATCGTTAAGTGTTGATGCCCAATAACATGTCATACTTTCATTAATGGGCCATATTCGGGCTTATGGGTGATAGTGGCCCATTATAGCTTCTATCATGACATAGCTGCTCTAAGAGTGTTGTATATGAGTGTTGTGAGTCGTAGTTAGGTGTTAATGCCAATAAAATGCCTTACTTTCTTTAATGGGCCGTATTGGGCCTTGATCGGTGATAGTAGTTCATTATAGCCTCTACCATATTATAGTTGCTCTAAGAGGCTTATATAAGAGTGTAGTGAGTCATAGTTAGGTGTTAACGCCCAATAACATGTCATACATTCATTAATGGGCCGTATTGGGCCTGGATTTCTGTTAGTGGCCCATTATAGCCTCTATCATGTCATAGTTGCTCTAACAGGGTTATATAGGAGTGTAGTGAGTCATACTAAGGTGTTAACGCCCAATAACATATCATACTTTCATTAATGGGCCGTATTGGGCCTGGATTTCTGTTAGTGGCCCATTATTGCCTCTATCATGTCATAGTTGCTCTAAAAGGGTTATATTGGAGTGTAGTGAGTCATCGTTAAGTGTTAACGCCCAATAACATGTCATACTTTCATTAACGGGTCGTATTGGGCCTTATTGGTGATAGTGGCCCATTATAGCCTCTATCATAACATAGCTGCTCTAAGAGTGTTGTGAGTCGTAGTTAGGTGTTAATGCCAAAAAATGCCTTATTTTCATTAATGGGCCGTATTGGTCCTTGATCGGTGATAGTGGTCCATTATAGCCTCTATCATGTCATAGTTGCTATAAAAGGATTATATAGGAGTGTAGTGAGTCATAGTTAGGTGTTAATGCCCAATAACGTGTCATACTTTCATCAATGGGCCGTATTGGGCCTGGATTTCTGTTAGTGGCCCATTATAGCCTCTATCTTGTCATAGTTGCTCTAATAGGGTTATATAGGAGTGTAGTGAGTCATCGTTAAGTGTTAACGCCCAATAACATGTCATACTTTCATTAATGGGCCGTATTGGGCCTGGATTTCTGTTAATGGCCCATTATTGCCTCTATCATGTCATAGTTGCTCAAAAAGGGTCATATAGGAGTGTAGTGAGTCATAGTTAAGTGTTAACGCCCAATAACATGTCATACTTTCATTAATGGGTCGTATTGGGCCTTATTGGTGATAGTGGCCCATTATAGCCTCTATCATGACATAGCTGCTCTAAGAGTGTTGTATTTTAGTGTTGTGAGTTGTAGTTAGGTGTTAATGCCAAAAAAATGCCTTACTTTCTATAATGGGCCGTATTGGGCCTTGATCGGTGATAGTGGTCCATTATAGCCTCTATCATGTCATAGTTGTTCTAAAAGGGTTATATAGGAGTGTCGTGAGTCATAGTTATGTGTTAACGCCCAATAACGTGTCATACTTTCATTAATGGGCCGTATTGGGCCTGGATTTCTGTTAGTGGCCCATTATAGCCTCTATCATGTCATAGTTGCTCTAAAAGGGTTATATAGGAGTGTAGTGAGTCATAGTTAAGTGTTAACGCCCAATAACATGTCATACTTTCATTAATGGGCCATATTTGGCCTTATGGGTGATAGTGGCCCATTATAGCTTCTTCTATCATGACATAGCTGCTCTAAGAGTGTTGTATATGAGTGTTGTGAGTCATAGTTAGGTGTTAATGCCAATAAAATGCCTTACTTTCATTAATGGGCCGTATTGGGCCTTGATCGATGATAGTGGTTCATTATAGCCTCTACCATATTATAGTTGCTTTAAGTGCTTATATTGGGTTTAATGAGTCATAGTTTGGTGTTAACGCCCAATAACATGTCATACTTTCATTAATGGGCCGTATTGGGCCTGGATTTCTGTTAGTGGCCCATTATAGCCTCTATCATGTCATAGTTGCTCTAAAAGGGTTATATAGGAGTGTAGTGAGTCATAGTTAAGTGTTAACGCCCAATAACATGTCATACTTTCATTAATGGGCCATATTTGTCCTTATGGGTGATAGTGGCCCATTATAGCTTCTTCTATGATGACATAGTTGCTCTAAGAGTGTTGTCAGTCGTAGTTAGGTGTTAATGCCAATAAAATGCCTTACTTTCATTAATGGGCCGTATTGGGCCTTAATCGGTGATAGTGGTTCATTATAGCCTCTACCATATTATAGTTGCTCTAAGAGGCTTATATAGGGTGTAATGAGTCAAAGTTAGGTGTTAACGCCCAATAACATGTCATACATTCATTAATGGGCCGTATTGGGCCTGGATTTCTGTTAGTGGCCCATTATAGCCTCTATCATGTCATAATTGCTCTAAAAGGGTTATATAGGAGTGTAGTGAGTCATACTAAGGTGTTAACGCCCAATAACATATCATACTTTAATTAATGGGCCGTATTGGGCCTGGATTTCTGTTAGTGGCCCATTATTGCCTCTATCATGTCATAGTTGCTCTAAAAGGGTTATATTGGAGTGTAGTGAGTCATCGTTAAGTGTTAACGCCCAATAACATGTCATACTTTCATTAATCGGTCGTATTCGGCCTTATTGGTGATAGTGGCCCATTATAGCCTCTATCATAACATAGCTGCTCTAAGAGTGTTGTGAGTCGTAGTTAGGTGTTAATGACAAAAAAATGCCATACTTTAATTAATAGGCCATATTGGGCCTTGATCGGTGAGAGTGGTCCATTATAGCCTCTATCATGTCATAGTTGCTATAAAAGGGTTATATAAGAGTGTAGTGAGTCATAGTTAGGTGTTAACGCCCAATAACGTGTCATACTTACATCAATGGGCCGTATTGGGCATGGATTTCTGTTAGTGGCCCATTATAGCCTCTATCTTGTCATAGTTGCCCTAAAAGGGTTATATAGGAGTGTATTGAGTCATTGTTAAGTGTTAACGCCCAATAACATGTCATACTTTCATTGATGGGGAATATTCGGCCTTATGGGTGATAGTGGCCCATTATAGCTTCTATCAAGACATAGCTGCTCTAAGAGTGTTGTATATGAGTGTTGTGAGTCGTAGTTAGGTGTTAATGCCAATAAAATGCCATACTTTCATTAATGGGCCATATTGGACCTTGATCGGTGATAGTGGTCCATTATAGCCTCTACCATATTATAGTTGCTCTAAGAGGCTTATATAGGAGTGTAGTGAGTCATAGTTAGGTGTTAACGCCCAATAACATGTCATACTTTCATTAATGGGCTGTATTGGGCCTGGATTTCTGTTGGTGGCCCATTATAGCCTCTATCATGTCATAGTTGCTCTAAAAGGGTTATATAGGAGTGTAGTGAGTCATAGTTAGGTGTTAACGCCCAATAACATGTCATACTTTCATTAATGGGCCGTATTGGGACTGGATTTCTGTTGGTGGCCCATTATAGCCTCTATCATGTCATAGTTGCTCTAAAAGGGTTATATAGGAGTGTAGTGAGTCATAGTTAAGTGTTAACGCCCAATAACGTGTCATACTTTCATTAATGGGCCGTATTGGGCCTGGATTTCTGTTAGTGGCCCATTATAGCCTCTATCTTGTCATAGTTGCTCTAAAAGGGTTATATAGGAGTGTAGTGAGTCATCGTTAAGTGTTGACGCCCAATAACATGTCATACTTTCATTAATGGGCCATATTCGGCCTTATGGGTGATAGTGGCCCATTATAGCTTCTATCATGACATAGCTGCTCTAAGAGTGTTGTATATGAGTGTTGTGAGTCGTAGTTAGGTGTTAATGCCAATAAAATGCCTTACTTTCTTTAATGGGCCGTATTGGGCCTTGATCGGTGATAGTAGTTCATTATAGCCTCTACCATATTATAGTTGCTCTAAGAGGCTTATATAAGAGTGTAGTGAGTCATAGTTAGGTGTTAACGCCCAATAACTTGTCATACATTCATTAATGGGCCGTATTGGGCCTGGATTTCTGTTAGTGGCCCATTATAGCGTCGATCATGTCATAGTTGCTCTAAAAGGGTTATATAGGAGTGTAGTGAGTCATACTAAGGTGTTAACGCCCAATAACATATCATACTTTCATTAAAGGGCCGTATTGGGCCTGGATTTCTGTTAGTGGCCCATTATTGCCTCTATCATGTCATAGTTGCTCTAAAAGGGTTATATTGGAGTGTAGTGAGTCATCGTTAAGTGTTAACGCCCAATAACATTTCATACTTTTATTAACGGGTCGTATTGGGCCTTATTGGTGATAGTGGCCCATTATAGCCTCTATCATAACATAGCTGCTCTAAGAGTGTTGTGAGTCGTAGTTAGGTGTTAATGCCAAAAAATGCCTTATTTTCATTAATGGGCCGTATTGGGCCTTGATCGGTGATAGTGGTCCATTATAGCCTCTATAATGTCATAGTTGCTATAAAAGGATTATATAGGAGTGTAGTGAGTCATAGTTAGGTGTTAATGCCCAATAACGTGTCATACTTTCATCAATTGGCCGTATTGGGCCTGGATTTCTGTTAGTGGCCCATTATAGCCTCTATCTTGTCATAGTTGCTCTAATAGGGTTATATAGGAGTGTAGTGAGTCATCGTTAAGTGTTAACGCCCAATAACATGTCATACTTTCATTAATGGGCCGTATTGGTCCTGGATTTCTGTTAATGGCCCGTTATTGCCTCTATCATGTCATAGTTGCTCAAAAAGGGTCACATAGGAGTGTAGTGAGTCATAGTTAAGTGTTAACGCCCAATAACATGTCATACTTTCATTAATGGGTCGTATTGGGCCTTATTGGTGATAGTGGCCCATTATAGCCTCTATCATGACATAGCTGCTCTAAGAGTGTTGTATTTTAGTGTTGTGAGTTGTAATTAGGTGTTAATGCCAAAAAAATGCCTTACTTTCTATAATGGGCCGTATTGGGCCTTGATCGGTGATAGTGGTCCATTATAGCCTCTATCATGTCATAGTTGTTCTAAAAGGGTTATATAGGAGTGTCGTGAGTCATAGTTATGTGTTAACGCCCAATAACGTGTCATACTTTCATTAATGGGCCGTATTGGGCCTGGATTTCTGTTAGTGGCCCATTATAGCCTCTATCATGTCATAGTTGCTCTAAAAGGGTTATATAGGAGTGTAGTGAGTCATAGTTAAGTGTTAACGCCCAATAACATGTCATACTTTCATTAATGGGCCACATTTGTCCTTATGGGTGATAGTGGCCCATTATAGCTTCTTCTATGATGACATAGTTGCTCTAAGAGTGTTGTCAGTCGTAGTTAGGTGTTAATGCCAATAAAATGCCTTACTTTCATTAATGGGCCGTATTGGGCCTTAATCGGTGATAGTGGTTCATTATAGCCTCTACCATATTATAGTTGCTCTAAGAGGCTTATATAGGGTGTAATGAGTCAAAGTTAGGTGTTAACGCCCAATAACATGTCATACATTCATTAATGGGCCGTATTGGGCCTGGATTTCTGTTAGTGGCCCATTATAGCCTCTATCATGTCATAATTGCTCTAAAAGGGTTATATAGGAGTGTAGTGAGTCATACTAAGGTGTTAACGCCCAATAACATATCATACTTTAATTAATGGGCCGTATTGGGCCTGGATTTCTGTTAGTGGCCCATTATTGCCTCTATCATGTCATAGTTGCTCTAAAAGGGTTATATTGGAGTGTAGTGAGTCATCGTTAAGTGTTAACGCCCAATAACATGTCATACTTTCATTAATGGGCCATATTTGTCCTTATGGGTGATAGTGGCCCATTATAGCTTCTTCTATGATGACATAGTTGCTCTAAGAGTGTTGTCAGTCGTAGTTAGGTGTTAATGCCAATAAAATGCCTTACTTTCATTAATGGGCCGTATTGGGCCTTAATCGGTGATAGTGGTTCATTATAGCCTCTACCATATTATAGTTGCTCTAAGAGGCTTATATAGGGTGTAATGAGTCAAAGTTAGGTGTTAACGCCCAATAACATGTCATACATTCATTAATGGGCCGTATTGGGCCTGGATTTCTGTTAGTGGCCCATTATAGCCTCTATCATGTCATAGTTGCTCTAAAAGGGTTATATAGGAGTGTAGTGAGTCATACTAAGGTGTTAACGCCCAATAACATATCATACTTTCATTAATGGTCCGTATTGGGCCTGGATTTCTGTTAGTGGCCCATTATTGCCTCTATCATGTCATAGTTGCTCTAAAAGGGTTATATTGGAGTGTAGTGAGTCATCGTTAAGTGTTAACTCCCAATAACATGTCATACTTTCATTAATCGGTCGTATTCGGCCTTATTTGTGATAGTGGCCCATTATAGCCTCTATCATAACATAGCTGCTCTAAGAGTGTTGTGAGTCGTAGTTAGGTGTTAATGCCAAAAAAATGCCATACTTTAATTAATAGGCCATATTGGGCCTTGATCGGTGAGAGTGGTCCATTATAGCCTCTATCATGTCATAGTTGCTATAAAAGGGTTATATAAGAGTGTAGTGAGTCATAGTTAGGTGTTAACGCCCAATAACGTGTCATACTTTCATCAATGGGCCGTATTGGCCATGGATTTCTGTTAGTGGCCCATTATAGCCTCTATCTTGTCATAGTTGCCCTAAAAGGGTTATATAGGAGTGTATTGAGTCATTGTTAAGTGTTAACGCCCAATAACATGTCATACTTTCATTGATGGGCAATATTCGGCCTTATGGGTGATAGTGGCCCATTATAGCTTCTATCAAGACATAGCTGCTCTAAGAGTGTTGTATATGAGTGTTGTGAGTCGTAGTTAGGTGTTAATGCCAATAAAATGCCATACTTTCATTAATGGGCCATATTGGGCCTTGATCGGTGATAGTGGTCCATTATAGCCTCTACCATATTATAGTTGCTCTAAGAGGCTTATATAGGAGTGTAGTGAGTCATAGTTAGGTGTTAACGCCCAATAACATGTCATAC
Organism: Smallanthus sonchifolius; assembly: GCA_023525975.1. NCBI lineage: Eukaryota > Viridiplantae > Streptophyta > Magnoliopsida > Asterales > Asteraceae > Smallanthus > Smallanthus sonchifolius. The sequence continues at coordinate 35,546 of JAKNSE010000115.1, forward strand.
TTTCATTAATGGGCCGTATTGGGCCTGGATTTCTGTTGGTGGCCCATTATAGCCTCTATCGTGTCATAGTTGCTCTAAAAGGGTTATATAGGAGTGTAGTGAGTCATAATTAGGTGTTAACGCCCAATAACATGTCATACTTTCATTAATGGGCCGTATTGGGACTGGATTTCTGTTGGTGGCCCATTATAGCCTCTATCATGTCATAGTTGCTCTAAAAGGGTTATATAGGAGTGTAGTGAGTCATAGTTAAGTGTTAACGCCCAATAACGTGTCATACTTTCATTAATGGGCCGTATTGGGCCTGGATTTCTGTTAGTGGCCCATTATAGCCTCTATCTTGTCATAGTTGCTCTAAAAGGGTTATATAGGAGTGTAGTGAGTCATCGTTAAGTGTTGATGCCCAATAACATGTCATGCTTTCATTAATGGGCCATATTCGGCCTTATGGGTGATAGTGGCCCATTATAGCTTCTATCATGACATAGCTGCTCTAAGAGTGTTGTATATGAGTGTTGTGAGTCGTAGTTAGGTGTTAATGCCAATAAAATGCCTTACTTTCTTTAATGGGCCGTATTGGGCCTTGATCGGTGATAGTAGTTCATTATAGCCTCTACCATATTATAGTTGCTCTAAGAGGCTTATATAAGAGTGTAGTGAGTCATAGTTAGGTGTTAACGCCCAATAACATGTCATACATTCATTAATGGGCCGTATTGGGCCTGGATTTCTGTTAGTGGCCCATTATAGCCTCTATCATGTCATAGTTGCTCTAACAGGGTTATATAGGAGTGTAGTGAGTCATACTAAGGTGTTAACGCCCAATAACATATCATACTTTCATTAATGGGCCGTATTGGGCCTGGATTTCTGTTAGTGGCCCATTATTGCCTCTATCATGTCATAGTTGCTCTAAAAGGGTTATATTGGAGTGTAGTGAGTCATCGTTAAGTGTTAACGCCCAATAACATGTCATACTTTCATTAACGGGTCGTATTGGGCCTTATTGGTGATAGTGGCCCATTATAGCCTCTATCATAACATAGCTGCTCTAAGAGTGTTGTGAGTCGTAGTTAGGTGTTAATGCCAAAAAATGCCTTATTTTCATTAATGGGCCGTATTGGTCCTTGATCGGTGATAGTGGTCCATTATAGCCTCTATCATGTCATAGTTGCTATAAAAGGATTATATAGGAATGTAGTGAGTCATAGTTAGGTGTTAATGCCCAATAACGTGTCATACTTTCATCAATGGGCCGTATTGGGCCTGGATTTCTGTTAGTGGCCCATTATAGCCTCTATCTTGTCATAGTTGCTCTAATAGGGTTATATAGGAGTGTAGTGAGTCATCGTTAAGTGTTAACGCCCAATAACATGTCATACTTTCATTAATGGGCCGTATTGGGCCTGGATTTCTGTTAATGGCCCATTATTGCCTCTATCATGTCATAGTTGCTCAAAAAGGGTCATATAGGAGTGTAGTGAGTCATAGTTAAGTGTTAACGCCCAATAACATGTCATACTTTCATTAATGGGTCGTATTGGGCCTTATTGGTGATAGTGGCCCATTATAGCCTCTATCATGACATAGCTGCTCTAAGAGTGTTGTATTTTAGTGTTGTGAGTTGTAGTTAGGTGTTAATGCCAAAAAAATGCCTTACTTTCTATAATGGGCCGTATTGGGCCTTGATCGGTGATAGTGGTCCATTATAGCCTCTATCATGTCATAGTTGTTCTAAAAGGGTTATATAGGAGTGTCGTGAGTCATAGTTATGTGTTAACGCCCAATAACGTGTCATACTTTCATTAATGGGCCGTATTGGGCCTGGATTTCTGTTAGTGGCCCATTATAGCCTCTATCATGTCATAGTTGCTCTAAAAGGGTTATATAGGAGTGTAGTGAGTCATAGTTAAGTGTTAACGCCCAATAACATGTCATACTTTCATTAATGGGCCATATTTGGCCTTATGGGTGATAGTGGCCCATTATAGCTTCTTCTATCATGACATAGCTGCTCTAAGAGTGTTGTATATGAGTGTTGTGAGTCGTAGTTAGGTGTTAATGCCAATAAAATGCCTTACTTTCATTAATGGGCCGTATTGGGCCTTGATCGATGATAGTGGTTCATTATAGCCTCTACCATATTATAGTTGCTTTAAGTGCTTATATTGGGTTTAATGAGTCATAGTTTGGTGTTAACGCCCAATAACATGTCATACTTTCATTAATGGGCCGTATTGGGCCTGGATTTCTGTTAGTGGCCCATTATAGCCTCTATCATGTCATAGTTGCTCTAAAAGGGTTATATAGGAGTGTAGTGAGTCATAGTTAAGTGTTAACGCCCAATAACATGTCATACTTTCATTAATGGGCCATATTTGTCCTTATGGGTGATAGTGGCCCATTATAGCTTCTTCTATGATGACATAGTTGCTCTAAGAGTGTTGTCAGTCGTAGTTAGGTGTTAATGCCAATAAAATGCCTTACTTTCATTAATGGGCCGTATTGGGCCTTAATCGGTGATAGTGGTTCATTATAGCCTCTACCATATTATAGTTGCTCTAAGAGGCTTATATAGGGTGTAATGAGTCAAAGTTAGGTGTTAACGCCCAATAACATGTCATACATTCATTAATGGGCCGTATTGGGCCTGGATTTCTGTTAGTGGCCCATTATAGCCTCTATCATGTCATAATTGCTCTAAAAGGGTTATATAGGAGTGTAGTGAGTCATACTAAGGTGTTAACGCCCAATAACATATCATACTTTAATTAATGGGCCGTATTGGGCCTGGATTTCTGTTAGTGGCCCATTATTGCCTCTATCATGTCATAGTTGCTCTAAAAGGGTTATATTGGAGTGTAGTGAGTCATCGTTAAGTGTTAACGCCCAATAACATGTCATACTTTCATTAATCGGTCGTATTCGGCCTTATTGGTGATAGTGGCCCATTATAGCCTCTATCATAACATAGCTGCTCTAAGAGTGTTGTGAGTCGTAGTTAGGTGTTAATGACAAAAAAATGCCATACTTTAATTAATAGGCCATATTGGGCCTTGATCGGTGAGAGTGGTCCATTATAGCCTCTATCATGTCATAGTTGCTATAAAAGGGTTATATAAGAGTGTAGTGAGTCATAGTTAGGTGTTAACGCCCAATAACGTGTCATACTTACATCAATGGGCCGTATTGGGCATGGATTTCTGTTAGTGGCCCATTATAGCCTCTATCTTGTCATAGTTGCCCTAAAAGGGTTATATAGGAGTGTATTGAGTCATTGTTAAGTGTTAACGCCCAATAACATGTCATACTTTCATTGATGGGCAATATTCGGCCTTATGGGTGATAGTGGCCCATTATAGCTTCTATCAAGACATAGCTGCTCTAAGAGTGTTGTATATGAGTGTTGTGAGTCGTAGTTAGGTGTTAATGCCAATAAAATGCCATACTTTCATTAATGGGCCATATTGGACCTTGATCGGTGATAGTGGTCCATTATAGCCTCTACCATATTATAGTTGCTCTAAGAGGCTTATATAGGAGTGTAGTGAGTCATAGTTAGGTGTTAACGCCCAATAACATGTCATACTTTCATTAATGGGCTGTATTGGGCCTGGATTTCTGTTGGTGGCCCATTATAGCCTCTATCATGTCATAGTTGCTCTAAAAGGGTTATATAGGAGTGTAGTGAGTCATAGTTAGGTGTTAACGCCCAATAACATGTCATACTTTCATTAATGGGCCGTATTGGGACTGGATTTCTGTTGGTGGCCCATTATAGCCTCTATCATGTCATAGTTGCTCTAAAAGGGTTATATAGGAGTGTAGTGAGTCATAGTTAAGTGTTAACGCCCAATAACGTGTCATACTTTCATTAATGGGCCGTATTGGGCCTGGATTTCTGTTAGTGGCCCATTATAGCCTCTATCTTGTCATAGTTGCTCTAAAAGGGTTATATAGGAGTGTAGTGAGTCATCGTTAAGTGTTGACGCCCAATAACATGTCATACTTTCATTAATGGGCCATATTCGGCCTTATGGGTGATAGTGGCCCATTATAGCTTCTATCATGACATAGCTGCTCTAAGAGTGTTGTATATGAGTGTTGTGAGTCGTAGTTAGGTGTTAATGCCAATAAAATGCCTTACTTTCTTTAATGGGCCGTATTGGGCCTTGATCGGTGATAGTAGTTCATTATAGCCTCTACCATATTATAGTTGCTCTAAGAGGCTTATATAAGAGTGTAGTGAGTCATAGTTAGGTGTTAACGCCCAATAACTTGTCATACATTCATTAATGGGCCGTATTGGGCCTGGATTTCTGTTAGTGGCCCATTATAGCGTCGATCATGTCATAGTTGCTCTAAAAGGGTTATATAGGAGTGTAGTGAGTCATACTAAGGTGTTAACGCCCAATAACATATCATACTTTCATTAATGGGCCGTATTGGGCCTGGATTTCTGTTAGTGGCCCATTATTGCCTCTATCATGTCATAGTTGCTCTAAAAGGGTTATATTGGAGTGTAGTGAGTCATCGTTAAGTGTTAACGCCCAATAACATTTCATACTTTTATTAACGGGTCGTATTGGGCCTTATTGGTGATAGTGGCCCATTATAGCCTCTATCATAACATAGCTGCTCTAAGAGTGTTGTGAGTCGTAGTTAGGTGTTAATGCCAAAAAATGCCTTATTTTCATTAATGGGCCGTATTGGGCCTTGATCGGTGATAGTGGTCCATTATAGCCTCTATAATGTCATAGTTGCTATAAAAGGATTATATAGGAGTGTAGTGAGTCATAGTTAGGTGTTAATGCCCAATAACGTGTCATACTTTCATCAATTGGCCGTATTGGGCCTGGATTTCTGTTAGTGGCCCATTATAGCCTCTATCTTGTCATAGTTGCTCTAATAGGGTTATATAGGAGTGTAGTGAGTCATCGTTAAGTGTTAACGCCCAATAACATGTCATACTTTCATTAATGGGCCGTATTGGGCCTGGATTTCTGTTAATGGCCCATTATTGCCTCTATCATGTCATAGTTGCTCAAAAAGGGTCATATAGGAGTGTAGTGAGTCATAGTTAAGTGTTAACGCCCAATAACATGTCATACTTTCATTAATGGGTCGTATTGGGCCTTATTGGTGATAGTGGCCCATTATAGCCTCTATCATGACATAGCTGCTCTAAGAGTGTTGTATTTTAGTGTTGTGAGTTGTAGTTAGGTGTTAATGCCAAAAAAATGCCTTACTTTCTATAATGGGCCGTATTGGGCCTTGATCGGTGATAGTGGTCCATTATAGCCTCTATCATGTCATAGTTGTTCTAAAAGGGTTATATAGGAGTGTCGTGAGTCATAGTTATGTGTTAACGCCCAATAACGTGTCATACTTTCATTAATGGGCCGTATTGGGCTTGGATTTCTGTTAGTGGCCCATTATAGCCTCTATCATGTCATAGTTGCTCTAAAAGGGTTATATAGGAGTGTAGTGAGTCATAGTTAAGTGTTAACGCCCAATAACATGTCATACTTTCATTAATGGGCCATATTTGGCCTTATGGGTGATAGTGGCCCATTATAGCTTCTTCTATCATGACATAGCTGCTCTAAGAGTGTTGTATATGAGTGTTGTGAGTCGTAGTTAGGTGTTAATGCCAATAAAATGCCTTACTTTCATTAATGGGCCGTATTGGGCCTTGATCGATGATAGTGGTTCATTATAGCCTCTACCATATTATAGTTGCTTTAAGTGCTTATATTGGGTTTAATGAGTCATAGTTTGGTGTTAACGCCCAATAACATGTCATACTTTCATTAATGGGCCGTATTGGGCCTGGATTTCTGTTAGTGGCCCATTATAGCCTCTATCATGTCATAGTTGCTCTAAAAGGGTTATATAGGAGTGTAGTGAGTCATAGTTAAGTGTTAACGCCCAATAACATGTCATACTTTCATTAATGGGCCATATTTGTCCTTATGGGTGATAGTGGCCCATTATAGCTTCTTCTATGATGACATAGTTGCTCTAAGAGTGTTGTCAGTCGTAGTTAGGTGTTAATGCCAATAAAATGCCTTACTTTCATTAATGGGCCGTATTGGGCCTTAATCGGTGATAGTGGTTCATTATAGCCTCTACCATATTATAGTTGCTCTAAGAGGCTTATATAGGGTGTAATGAGTCAAAGTTAGGTGTTAACGCCCAATAACATGTCATACATTCATTAATGGGCCGTATTGGGCCTGTATTTCTGTTAGTGGCCCATTATAGCCTCTATCATGTCATAATTGCTCTAAAAGGGTTATATAGGAGTGTAGTGAGTCATACTAACGTGTTAACGCCCAATAACATATCATACTTTAATTAATGGGCCGTATTGGGCCTGGATTTCTGTTAGTGGCCCATTATTGCCTCTATCATGTCATAGTTGCTCTAAAAGGGTTATATTGGAGTGTAGTGAGTCATCGTTAAGTGTTAACGCCCAATAACATGTCATACTTTCATTAATCGGTCGTATTCGGCCTTATTGGTGATAGTGGCCCATTATAGCCTCTATCATAACATAGCTGCTCTAAGAGTGTTGTGAGTCGTAGTTAGGTGTTAATGACAAAAAAATGCCATACTTTAATTAATAGGCCATATTGGGCCTTGATCGGTGAGAGTGGTCCATTATAGCCTCTATCATGTCATAGTTGCTATAAAAGGGTTATATAAGAGTGTAGTGAGTCATAGTTAGGTGTTAACGCCCAATAACGTGTCATACTTACATCAATGGGCCGTATTGGGCATGGATTTCTGTTAGTGGCCCATTATAGCCTCTATCTTGTCATAGTTGCCCTAAAAGGGTTATATAGGAGTGTATTGAGTCATTGTTAAGTGTTAACGCCCAATAACATGTCATACTTTCATTGATGGGCAATATTCGGCCTTATGGGTGATAGTGGCCCATTATAGCTTCTATCAAGACATAGCTGCTCTAAGAGTGTTGTATATGAGTGTTGTGAGTCGTAGTTAGGTGTTAATGCCAATAAAATGCCATACTTTCATTAATGGGCCATATTGGACCTTGATCGGTGATAGTGGTCCATTATAGCCTCTACCATATTATAGTTGCTCTAAGAGGCTTATATAGGAGTGTAGTGAGTCATAGTTAGGTGTTAACGCCCAATAACATGTCATACTTTCATTAATGGGCTGTATTGGGCCTGGATTTCTGTTGGTGGCCCATTATAGCCTCTATCATGTCATAGTTGCTCTAAAAGGGTTATATAGGAGTGTAGTGAGTCATAGTTAGGTGTTAACGCCCAATAACATGTCATACTTTCATTAATGGGCCGTATTGGGACTGGATTTCTGTTGGTGGCCCATTATAGCCTCTATCATGTCATAGTTGCTCTAAAAGGGTTATATAGGAGTGTAGTGAGTCATAGTTAAGTGTTAACGCCCAATAACGTGTCATACTTTCATTAATGGGCCGTATTGGGCCTGGATTTCTGTTAGAGGCCCATTATAGCCTCTATCTTGTCATAGTTGCTCTAAAAGGGTTATATAGGAGTGTAGTGAGTCATCGTTAAGTGTTGACGCCCAATAACATGTCATACTTTCATTAATGGGCCATATTCGGCCTTATGGGTGATAGTGGCCCATTATAGCTTCTATCATGACATAGCTGCTCTAAGAGTGTTGTATATGAGTGTTGTGAGTCGTAGTTAGGTGTTAATGCCAATAAAATGCCTTACTTTCTTTAATGGGCCGTATTGGGCCTTGATCGGTGATAGTAGTTCATTATAGCCTCTACCATATTATAGTTGCTCTAAGAGGCTTATATAAGAGTGTAGTGAGTCATAGTTAGGTGTTAACGCCCAATAACTTGTCATACATTCATTAATGGGCCGTATTGGGCCTGGATTTCTGTTAGTGGCCCATTATAGCGTCGATCATGTCATAGTTGCTCTAAAAGGGTTATATAGGAGTGTAGTGAGTCATACTAAGGTGTTAACGCCCAATAACATATCATACTTTCATTAATGGGCCGTATTGGGCCTGGATTTCTGTTAGTGGCCCATTATTGCCTCTATCATGTCATAGTTGCTCTAAAAGGGTTATATTGGAGTGTAGTGAGTCATCGTTAAGTGTTAACGCCCAATAACATTTCATACTTTTATTAACGGGTCGTATTGGGCCTTATTGGTGATAGTGGCCCATTATAGCCTCTATCATAACATAGCTGCTCTAAGAGTGTTGTGAGTCGTAGTTAGGTGTTAATGCCAAAAAATGCCTTATTTTCATTAATGGGCCGTATTGGGCCTTGATCGGTGATAGTGGTCCATTATAGCCTCTATAATGTCATAGTTGCTATAAAAGGATTATATAGGAGTGTAGTGAGTCATAGTTAGGTGTTAATGCCCAATAACGTGTCATACTTTCATCAATTGGCCGTATTGGGCCTGGATTTCTGTTAGTGGCCCATTATAGCCTCTATCTTGTCATAGTTGCTCTAATAGGGTTATATAGGAGTGTAGTGAGTCATCGTTAAGTGTTAACGCCCAATAACATGTCATACTTTCATTAATGGGCCGTATTGGGCCTGGATTTCTGTTAATGGCCCATTATTGCCTCTATCATGTCATAGTTGCTCAAAAAGGGTCATATAGGAGTGTAGTGTGTCATAGTTAAGTGTTAACGCCCAATAACATGTCATACTTTCATTAATGGGTCGTATTGGGCCTTATTGGTGATAGTGGCCCATTATAGCCTCTATCATGACATAGCTGCTCTAAGAGTGTTGTATTTTAGTGTTGTGAGTTGTAGTTAGGTGTTAATGCCAAAAAAATGCCTTACTTTCTATAATGGGCCGTATTGGGCCTTGATCAGTGATAGTGGTCCATTATAGCCTCTATAATGTCATAGTTGCTATAAAAGGATTATATAGGAGTGTAGTGAGTCATAGTTAGGTGTTAATGCCCAATAACGTGTCATACTTTCATCAATTGGCCGTATTGGGCCTGGATTTCTGTTAGTGGCCCATTATAGCCTCTATCTTGTCATAGTTGCTCTAATAGGGTTATATAGGAGTGTAGTGAGTCATCGTTAAGTGTTAACGCCCAATAACATGTCATACTTTCATTAATGGGCCGTATTGGGCCTGGATTTCTGTTAATGGCCCATTATTGCCTCTATCATGTCATAGTTGCTCTAAAAGGGTTATATAGGAGTGTAGTGAGTCATAGTTAGGTAACATGTCATACTTTCATTAATGAGCCGTATTGGGCCTTATTGGTGATAGTGGCCCATTATAGCCTCTATCATGACATAGCTGCTCTAAGAGTGTTGTATTTTAGTGTTGTGAGTTGTAGTTAGGTGTTAATGCCAAAAAAATGCCTTACTTTCTATAATGGGCCGTATTGGGCCTTGATCGGTGATAGTGGTCCATTATAGCCTCTATCATGTCATAGTTGTTCTAAAAGGGTTATACAGGAGTGTTGTGAGTCATAGTTAGGTGTTAACGCCCAATAACGTGTCATACTTTCATTAATGGGCCGTATTAGGCCTGGATTTCTGTTAGTGGCCCATATAGCCTCTATCATGTCATAGTTGCTCTAAAAGGGTTATATAGGAGTGTAGTGAGTCATAGTTAAGTGTTAACGCCCAATAACATGTCATACTTTCATTAATGGGCCATATTTGGCCTTATGGGTGATAGAGGCCCATTATAGCTTCTTCTATCATGACATAGCTGCTCTAAGAGTGTTGTATATGAGTGTTGTGAGTCGTAGTTAGGTGTTAATGCCAATAAAATGCCTTACTTTCATTAATGGGCCGTATTGGGCCTTGATCGATGATAGTGGTTCATTATAGCCTCTACCATATTATAGTTGCTTTAAGAGGCTTATATTGGGTTTAATGAGTCATAGTTAGGTGTTAACGCCCAATAACATGTCATACTTTCATTAATGGGCCGTATTGGGTCTGGATTTCTGTTAGTGGCCCATTATAGCCTCTATCATGTCATAGTTGCTCTAAAAGGGTTATATAGGAGTGTAGTGAGTCATAGTTAAGTGTTAACGCCCAATAACATGTCATACTTTCATTAATGGGCCATATTTGTCCTTATGGGTGATAGTGGCCCATTATAGCTTCTTCTATGATGACATAGTTGCTCTAAGAGTGTTGTCAGTCGTAGTTAGGTGTTAATGCCAATAAAATGCCTTACTTTCATTAATGGGCCGTATTGGGCCTTGATCGGTGATAGTGGTTCATTATAGCCTCTACCATATTATAGTTGCTCTAAGAGGCTTATATAGGGTGTAATGAGTCAAAGTTAGGTGTTAACGCCCAATAACATGACATACATTCATTAATGGGCCGTATTGGGCCTGGATTTCTGTTAGTGGCCCATTATAGCCTCTATCATGTCATAGTTGCTCTAAAAGGGTTATATAGGAGTGTAGTGAGTCATACTAAGGTGTTAAGGCCCAATAACATATCATACTTTCATTAATGGGCCGTATTGGGCCTGGATTTCTGTTAGTGGCCCATTATTGCCTCTATCATGTCATAGTTGCTCTAAAAGGGTTATATTGGAGTGTAGTGAGTCATCGTTAAGTGTTAACGCCTAATAACATGTCATACTTTCATTAATCGGTCGTATTCGGCCTTATTGGTGATAGTGGCCCATTATAGCCTCTATCATATCATAGCTGCTCTAAGAGTGTTGTGAGTCGTAGTTAGGTGTTAATGCCAAAAAAATGCCATACTTTAATTAATAGGCCATATTGGGCCTTGATCGGTGATAGTGGTCCATTATAGCCTCTATCATGTCATAGTTGCTATAAAAGGGTTATATAAGAGTGTAGTGAGTCATAGTTAGGTGCTAACGCCCAATAACGTGTCATACTTTCATCAATGGGCCGTATTGGGCATGGATTTCTGTTAGTGGCCCATTATAGCCTCTATCTTGTCATATTTGCCTTAAAAGGGTTATATAGGAGTGTATTGAGTCATTGTTAAGTGTTAACGCCCAATAACATGTCATACTTTCATTAATGGGCAATATTCGGCCTTATGGGTGATAGTGGCCCATTATAGCTTCTATCAAGACATAGCTGCTCTAAGAGTGTTGTATATGAGTGTTGTGAGTCGTAGTTAGGTGTTAATGCCAATAAAATGCCATACTTTCATTAATGGGCCATATTGGGCCTCGATCGGTGATAGTGGTCCATTATAGCCTCTACCATATTATAGTTGCTCTAAGAGGCTTATATAGGAGTGTAGTGAGTCATAGTTAGGTGTTAACGCCCAATAACATGTCATACTTTCATAATGGGCCGTATTGGGCCTGGATTTCTGTTGGTGGCCCATTATAGCCTCTATCGTGTCATAGTTGCTCTAAAAGGGTTATATAGGAGTGTAGTGAGTCATAGTTAGGTGTTAACGCCCAATAAATGTCATACTTTCATTAATGGGCCGTATTGGGACTGGATTTCTGTTGGTGGCCCATTATAGCCTCTATCTTGTCATAGTTGCTCTAATAGGGTTATATAGGAGTGTAGTGAGTCATAGTTAAGTGTTAACGCCCAATAACATGTCATACTTTCATTAATGGGCCGTATTGGGCCTGGATTTCTGTTAATGGCTCATTATTGCCTCTATCATGTCATAGTTGCTCTAAAAGGGTTATATAGGAGTGTAGTGAGTCATAGTTAGGTGTTAACGCCCAATAACATGTCATACTTTCATTAATGGGCCGTATTGGGCCTTATTGGTGATAGTGGCCCATTATAGCCTCTATCATGACATAGCTGCTCTAAGAGTGTTGTATTTTAGTGTTGTGAGTTGTAGTTAGGTGTTAATGCCAAAAAAAATGCCTTACTTTCTATAATGGGCCGTATTGGGCCTTGATCGGTGATAGTGGTCCATTATAGCCTCTATCATGTCATAGTTGTTCTAAAAGGGTTATATAAGAGTGTTGTGAGTCATAGTTAGGTGTTAACGCCCAATAACGTGTCATACTTTCATTAATGGGCCGTATTGGGCCTGGATTTCTGTTAGTGGCCCATTATAGCCTCTATCATGTCATAGTTGCTCTAAAAGGGTTATATAGGAGTGTAGTGAGTCATAGTTAAGTGTTAACGCCCAATAACATGTCATACTTTCATTAATGGGCCATATTTGGCCTTATGGGTGATAGTGGCCCATTATAGCTTCTTCTATCATGACATAGCTGCTCTAAGAGTGTTGTATATAGGTGTTGTGAGTCGTAGTTAGGTGTTAATGCCAATAAAATGCCTTACTTTCATTAATGGGCCGTATTGGGCCTTGATCGATGATAGTGGTTCATTATAGCCTCTACCATATTATAGTTGCTTTAAGAGGCTTATATTGGGTTTAATGAGTCATAGTTAGGTGTTAACGCCCAATAACATGTCATACTTTCATTAATGGGCCGTATTGGGCCTGGATTTCTGTTAGTGGCCCAGTTATAGCCTCTATCATGTCATAGTTGCTCTAAAAGGGTTATATAGGAGTGTAGTGAGTCATAGTTAAGTGTTAACGCCCAATAACATGTCATACTTTCATTAATGGGCCGTATTTGTCCTTATGGGTGATAGTGGCCCATTATAGCTTCTTCTATGATGACATAGTTGTTCTAAGAGTGTTGTCAGTCGTAGTTAGGTGTTAATGCCAATAAAATGCCTTACTTTCATTAATGGGCCGTATTGGGCCTTGATCGGTGATAGTGGTTCATTATAGTCTCTACCATATTATAGTTGCTCTAAGAGGCTTATATAGGGTGTAATGAGTCAAAGTTAGGTGTTAACGCCCAATAACATGTCATACATTCATTAATGGGCCGTATTGGGGCCTGGATTTCTGTTAGTGGCCCATTATAGCCTCTATCATGTCATAGTTGCTCTAAAAGGGTTATATAGGAGTGTAGTGAGTCATAGTTAAGTGTTAACGCCCAATAACATGTCATACTTTCATTAATGGGCCATATTTGTCCTTATGGGTGATAGTGGCCCATTATAGCTTCTTCTATGATGACATAGTTGCTCTAAGAGTGTTGTCAGTCGTAGTTAGGTGTTAATGCCAATAAAATGCCTTACTTTCATTAATGGGCCGTATTGGGCCTTGATCGGTGATAGTGGTTCATTATAGCCTCTACCATATTATAGTTGCTCTAAGAGGCTTATATAGGGTGTAATGAGTCAAAGTTAGGTGTTAACGCCCAATAACATGACATACATTCATTAATGGGCCGTATTGGGCCTGGATTTCTGTTAGTGGCGCATTATAGCCTCTATCATGTCATAGTTGCTCTAAAAGGGTTATATAGGAGTGTAGTGAGTCATACTAAGGTGTTAAGGCCCAATAACATATCATACTTTCATTAATGGGCCGTATTGGGGCCTGGATTTCTGTTAGTGGCCCATTATATGTCATAGTTGCTCTAAAAGGGTTATATTGGAGTGTAGTGAGTCATCGTTAAGTGTTAACGCCTAATAACATGTCATACTTTCATTAATCGGTCGTATTCGGCCTTATTGGTGATAGTGGCCCATTATAGCCTCTATCATATCATAGCTGCTCTAAGAGTGTTGTGAGTCGTAGTTAGGTGTTAATGCCAAAAAAATGCCATACTTTAATTAATAGGCCATATTGGGCCTTGATCGGTGATAGTGGTCCATTATAGCCTCTATCATGTCATAGTTGCTATAAAAGGGTTATATAAGAGTGTAGTGAGTCATAGTTAGGTGCTAACGCCCAATAACGTGTCATACTTTCATCAATGGGCCGTATTGGGCATGGATTTATGTTAGTGGCCCATTATAGCCTCTATCTTGTCATATTTGCCTTAAAAGGGTTATATAGGAGTGTATTGAGTCATTGTTAAGTGTTAACGCCCAATAACATGTCATACTTTCATTAATGGGCAATATTCGGCCTTATGGGTGATAGTGGCCCATTATAGCTTCTATCAAGACATAGCTGCTCTAAGAGTGTTGTATATGAGTGTTGTGAGTCCGTAGTTAGGTGTTAATGCCAATAAAATGCCCATACTTTCATTAATGGGCCATATTGGGCCTCGATCGGTGATAGTGGTCCATTATAGCCTCTACCATATTATAGTTGCTCTAAGAGGCTTATATAGGAGTGTAGTGAGTCATAGTTAGGTGTTAACGCCCAATAACATGTCATACTTTCATAATGGGCCGTATTGGGCCTGGATTTCTGTTGGTGGCCCATTATAGCCTCTATCGTGTCATAGTTTCTCTAAAAGGGTTATATAGGAGTGTAGTGAGTCATAGTTAGGTGTTAACGCCCAATAAATGTCATACTTTCATTAATGGGCCGTATTGGGACTGGATTTCTGTTGGTGGCCCATTATAGCCTCTATCTTGTCATAGTTGCTCTAATAGGGTTATATAGGAGTGTAGTGAGTCATAGTTAAGTGTTAACGCCCAATAACATGTCATACTTTCATTAATGGGCCGTATTGGGCCTGGGATTTCTGTTAATGGCTCATTATTGCCTCTATCATGTCATAGTTGCTCTAAAAGGGTTATATAGGAGTGTAGTGAGTCATAGTTAGGTGTTAACGCCCAATAACATGTCATACTTTCATTAATGGGCCGTATTTGGGCCTTATTGGTGATAGTGGCCCATTATAGCCTCTATCATGACATAGCTGCTCTAAGAGTGTTGTATTTTAGTGTTGTGAGTTGTAGTTAGGTGTTAATGCCAAAAAAATGCCTTACTTTCTATAATGGGCCGTATTGGGCCTTGATCGGTGATAGTGGTCCATTATAGCCTCTATCATGTCATAGTTGTTCTAAAAGGGTTATATAGGAGTGTTGTGAGTCATAGTTAGGTGTTAACGCCCAATAACGTGTCATACTTTCATTAATGGGCCGTATTGGGCCTGGATTTCTGTTAGTGGGCCCATTATAGCCTCTATCATGTCATAGTTGCTCTAAAAGGGGTTATATAGGAGTGTAGTGAGTCATAGTTAAGTGTTAACGCCCAATAACATGTCATACTTTCATTAATGGGCCATATTTGGCCTTATGGGTGATAGTGGCCCATTATAGCTTCTTCTATCATGACATAGCTGCTCTAAGAGTGTTGTATATAGGTGTTGTGAGTCGTAGTTAGGTGTTAATGCCAATAAAATGCCTTACTTTCATTAATGGGCCGTATTGGGGCCTTGATCGATGATAGTGGTTCATTATAGCCTCTACCATATTATAGTTGCTTTAAGAGGCTTATATTGGGTTTAATGAGTCATAGTTAGGTGTTAACGCCCAATAACATGTCATACTTTCATTAATGGGCCGTATTGGGCCTGGATTTCTGTTAGTGGCCCATTATAGCCTCTATCATGTCATAGTTTGCTCTAAAAGGGTTATATAGGAGTGTAGTGAGTCATAGTTAAGTGTTAACGCCCAATAACATGTCATACTTTCATTAATGGGCCGTATTTGTCCTTATGGGTGATAGTGGCCCATTATAGCTTCTTCTATGATGACATAGTTGTTCTAAGAGTGTTGTCAGTCGTAGTTAGGTGTTAATGCCAATAAAATGCCTTACTTTCATTAATGGGCCGTATTGGGCCTTGATCGGTGATAGTGGTTCATTATAGTCTCTACCATATTATAGTTGCTCTAAGAGGCTTATATAGGGTGTAATGAGTCAAAGTTAGGTGTTAACGCCCAATAACATGTCATACATTCATTAATGGGCCGTATTGGGCCTGGATTTCCGTTAGTGGCCCATTATAGCCTCTATCATGTCATAGTTGCTCTAAAAGGGTTATATAGGAGTGTAGTGAGTCATACTAAGGTGTTAACGCCCAATAACATATCATACTTTCATTAATGGGCTGTATTGGGCCTGGATTTCTGTAAGTGGCCCATTATTGCCTCTATCATGTCCATAGTTGCTCTAAAAGGGTTATATTGGAGTGTAGTGAGTCATCGTTAAGTGTTAACGCCCAATAACATGTCATACTTTCATTAATGGGTCGTATTGGGCCTTATTGGTGATAGTGGCCCATTATAGCCCTCTATCATGTCATAGTTGCTCTAAGAGGCTTATATAGGAGTGAAGTGAGTCATAGTTAGGTGTTAACGCCAAATAACATGCCATACTTTCATTAATGGGCTGTATTGTGACTGGATTTCTGTTAGTGGCCCATTATAGCCTCTATCATGTCATAGTTGCTCTAAAAGGGTTATATTGGAGTGTAGTGAGTCATAGTTAGGTGTTAACGCCCAATAACATGTCATATTTTCATTAATGGGCCGTATTGGGCCTGGATTTTTGTTGGTGGCCCATTATAGCCTCTATCATATCATAGTTGCTCTAAAAGGGTTATATAGGGAGTGCAGTGAGTCATAATTAAGTGTTAACGCCCAATAACATATCATACTTTCATTAATGGGTCGTATTGGGCCTTATTGGTGATAGTGGCCCCATTATAGCTTCTATCATGACATAGCTGCTCTAAGAGTGTTGTATATGTGTGTTGTGAGTCATAGTTAGGTGTTAATGCCTATAAAATGCCTTACTTTCATTAATGGGCAGTACTGGGCCATGATCGGTGATAGTAGTTCATTATAGCCTCTACCATATTATAGTTGCTCTAAGAGGCTTATATAGGAGTGTAGTGAGTCATAGTTAGGTGTTAACGCCCAATAACATGTCATACTTTCATTAATGGGCCGTATTGGGACTGGATTTCTGTTGGTGGCCCATTATAGCCTCTATCATGTCATAGTTGCTTTAAAAGGGTTATATAGGAGTGTAGTGAGTCATAGTTAAGTGTTAACGCCCAATAACATGTCATACTTTCATTAATGGGTCGTATTGGGCCTTATTGGTGATAGTGGCCCTTTATAGCTTCTATCATGACATAGCTGCTCTAAGAGTGTTGTATATGAGTGTTGTTAGTCATAGTTAGGTGTTAATGCCAATAAAATGCCTTACTTTCATTAATGGGCCGTATTGGGCCTTGATCGGTGATAGTGGTCCATTACAGCCTCTAACATATTATAGTTGCTCTAAGAGGCTTATATAGGTGTGTAGTGAGTCATAGTTAGGTGTTAACGCCCAATAACATGCCATACTTTTATTAATGGGTTGTATTGGGACTGGATTTCTGTTAGTGGCCCATTATAGCCTCTATCATGTCATAGTTGCTCTAAAAGGGTTGTATAGGAGTGTAGTGAGTCATAGTTACGTGTTAATGCCCAATAACATGTCATACTTTCATTAATGGGCCGTATTGGGCCTGGATTTCTGTTAGTGGCCCATTATTGACTCTATCATGTCATAGTTGTTCTAAAAGGGTTATATAGGAGTGTAGTGAATCATAGTAAAGTGTTAACGCCCAATAACATGTCATACTTTCATTAATGGGTCGTATTGGGCCTTATTGGTGATAGTGGCCCATTATAGCCTCTATCATGACATAGGTGCTCTAAGTGTGTTGTATTTGAGTGTTGTGAGTTGTAGTTAGGTGTTAATGCCAAAAAAATGCCTTACTTTCTATAATGGGCCGTATTAGGCCTTGATCGGTGATAGTGGTCCATTATAGCCTCTATCATGTCATAGTTGCTCTAAAAGGGTTATATAGGAGTGTAGTGAGTCATAGTTAGGTGTTAACGCCCAGTAACGTGTCATACTTTCATTAATGGGTCGTATTGAACCTGGATTCCTGTTAGTGGGCCCATTATAGCCTCTATCAAGTCATAGGTTGCTCTAAAAGGGTTATATAGGAGTGTAGTGAGTCATAGTTAATTGTTAACGCCCCAATAACATGTCATACTTTCATTAATGGGCCATATTTGGCCCTTATGGGTGATAGTGGCCCATTATAGCTTCTTCTATCATGACATTGCTGCTCTATGAGTGTTGTATATGAGCGTTGTCAGTCGTAGTAAGGTGTTAATGCCAATAAAATGCCTTACTTTCATTAATGGGCCGTATTGGGCCTTGATCGGTGATAGTGGTTCATTATAGCCTCTACCATATTATAGTTGCTCCAAGAGGCTTATATAGGGTGTAATGTGTCAAAGTTAGGTGTTAACGCCCAATAACATGTCATACATTCATTAATGGGCCGTATTGGGCCTGGATTTCTGTTAGTGGCCCATTATAGCCTCTATCTTGTCATAGTTGCTCTAAAAGGGTTATATAGGAGTGTAGTGAGTCATACTAAGGTGTTAACGCCCAATAACATGTCATACTTTCATTAATGGGCCGTATTGGGCCTGGATTTCTGTTAGTGGCCCATTATTGCCTCTATCATGTCATAGTTGCTCTAAAAGGGTTATATTGGAGTGTAGTGAGTCATCGTTAAGTGTTAACGCCCAATAACATGTCATACTTTCATTAATCGGTCGTATTCGGCCTTATTGGTGATAGTGGCCCATTATAGCCTCTATCATAACATAGCTGCTCTAAGAGTGTTGTGAGTCGTAGTTAGGTGTTAATGCCAAAAAAAATGCCATACTTTAATTAATGGGCCATATTGGGCCTTGATCGGTGATAGTGGTCCATTATAGCCTCTATCATGTCATAGTTGCTATAAAAGGGTTATATTGGAGTGTAGTGAGTCATAGTTAGGTGTTAATGCCCAATAACGTGTCATACTTTCATCAATGGGCCATATTGGGCCTGGAATTCTGTTAGTGGCCCATTATAGCCTCTATCTTGTCATAGTTGCTCTAAAAGGGTTATATAGGAGTGTAGTGAGTCCATCATTAAGTGTTAACGCCCAATAACATGTCATACTTTCATTAATGGGCAATATTCGGCCTTATGGGTGATAGTGGCCCATTATAGCTTCTATCAAGACATAGTTTGCTCTAAGAGTGTTGTATATGAGTGTTGTGAGTCGTAGTTTAGGTGTTAATGCCAATAAAATGCCTTACTTTCATTAATGGGCCATATTGGGCCTTGATCGGTGATAGTGGTCCATTATAGCCTCTACCATATTATAGTTGCTCTAAGAGGCTTATATAGGAGTGTAGTGAGTCATAGTTAGGTGTTAACGCCCAATAACATGTCATACTTTCATTAATGGGCCGTATTGGGCCTGGATTTCTGTTGGTGGCCCATTATAGCCTCTATCGTGTCATAGTTGCTCTAAAAGGGTTATATAGGAGTGCAGTGAGTCATAGTTAAGTGTTAACGCACAATAATATGTCATACCTTCATTAATGGGTCATATTCGGCCTTATTGGTGATAGGGTCCCATTATAGCTTATATATATGACATAGCTGCTCTAAGAGTGTTGTATATGAGTGTTGTGAGTCATAGTTAGGTGTTAATGCCAATAAAATGCCCTTACTTTCATTAATGGGCCGTATTGGGCCTTGATCGGTGATAGTGGTCCATTACAGCCTCTAACATATTATAGTTGCTCAAAGAGGCTTATATAGGAGTGTAGTGAGTCATAGTTAGGTGTTAACGCCCAATAACATGCCATACTTTCATTAATGGGTTGTATTGGGACTGGATTTCTGTTACTGGCCCATTATAGCCTCTATCATGTCATAGTTGCTCTAAAAGGGTTTTATAGGAGTGTAGTGAGTCATTGTTAGGTGTTAACGCCCAATAACATGTCATACTTTCATTAATAGGTCGTATTGGGCCTAGATTTCTGTTAGTGGCCCATTATTGCCTCTATCATGTCATAGTTGTTCTAAAAGGGTTATATAGGAGTGTAGTGAGTCATAGTTAAGTGTTAACGCCCAATATTATGTCATACTTTCATTAATGGGTCGTATTGGGCCTTATTGGTGATAGTGGCCCATTATAGCCCCTATCATGACATAGCTGCTCTAAGAGTGTTGTATTTGAGTGTTGTAAGTTGTAGTTAGGTGTTAATGCCAAAAAAATGCCTTACTTTCTATAATGGGCCATATTGGGCCTTGATCGGTGATAGTGGTCCATTATAGCCTCTATCATGTCATAGTTGCTCTAAAAGGGGTTATATAGGAGTGTAGTGAGTCATAGTTAGGTGTTAACTCCCAATAACGTGTCATACTTTCATTAATGGGTCGAATTGGGCCCGGATTTCTGTTAGTGGCCCATTATAGCCTCTATCATGTTATAGTTGCTCTAAAAGGGTTATATAGGAGTGTAGTGAGTCATAGTTAATTGTTAACGCCCAATAACATGTCATACTTTTATTAATGGGCCATATTTGGGCCTTATGGGTGATAGTGGCCCATTATAGCTTCTTCTATCATGACATTGCTGCTCTATGAGTGTTGTATATGAGTGTTGTCAGTCGTAGTAAGGTGTTAATGCCAATAAAATGCCTTACTTTCATTAATGGGCCGTATTGGGCCTTGATCGGTGATAGTGGTTCATTATAGCCTCTACCATATTATAGTTGCTCTAAGAGGCTTATATAGGGGTGTAATGAGTCATAATTAGGTGTTAACGCCCAATAACATGTCATACTTTCATTAATGGGCCGTATTGGGCCTGGATTTATGTTAGTGGCCCATTATAGCCTCTATCTTGTCATAGTTGCTCTAAAGGGGTAATATAGGAGTGTAGTGAGTCATACTTAGGTGTTAACGCCCAATAACATGTCATACTTTCATTAATGGGCCGTATTGGGCCTGGATTTCTGTTAGTGGCCCATTATAGCCTCTATCTTGTCATAGTTGCCCTAAAAGGGTTATATAGGAGTGTATTGAGTCATTGTTAAGTGTTAACGCCCAATAACATGTCATACTTTCATTAATGGGCCATATTCGGCCTTATGGGTGATAGTGGCCCATTATAGCTTCTATCATGACATAGCTGCTCTAAGAGTGTTGTATATGAGTGTTGTGAGTCGTAGTTAGGTGTTAATGCTAATAAAATGCCCTTACTTTCATTAATGGGCCGTATTTGGCCTTGATCGGTAATAGTGGGTCCATTATAGCCTCTACCATATTATAGTTACTCTAAGAGGCTTATATAGGACTGTAGTGAGTCGTAGTTAGGTGTTAACGCCCAATAACATATCATACTTTCATTAATGGGCCGTATTGGGACTGGATTTCTGTTGGTGGCCCATTATTGCCTCTATCATGTCATAGTTGTTCTAAATGGGTTATATAGTTGTGTAGTGAGTCATAGTTAAGTGTTAACGCCCAATAACATGTCATACTTTCATTAATGGGTCGTATTGGGGCCTTATTGGTGATAGTGGCCCATTATAGCCTCTATCATGACATAGCTGCTCTAAGATTGTTGTATTTGAGTGTTTGTGAGTTGTAGTTAGGTGTTAATGCCAAAAAAATGCCTTACTTTCTATAATGGGCCATATTGGGCCTTGATCGGTGATAGTGGTCCATTATAGCCTCTATCATGTCATAGTTACTCTAAAAGGGTTATATAGGAGTGTAGTGAGTCATAGTTAGGTGTTAACGCCCAATAACGTGTCATACTTTCATTAATGGGTCGAATTGGGCCTGGATTTCTGTTAGTGGCCCATTATAGCCTCTATCATGTCATAGTTGCTCTAAAAGGGTTATATAGGAGTGTAGTGAGTCATAGTTAAGTGTTAACGCCCAAAAACATGTCATACTTTCATTAATTGGCCATATTTGGCCTGGATTTCTGTTAGTGGCCCATTATTGCCTCTATCATGTCATAGTTGCTATAAAAGGGTTATATAAGAGTGTAGTGAGTCATAGTTAGGTGTTAACGCCCAATAACGTGTCATACTTTCATCAATGGGCCGTATTGGGCCTGGATTTCTGTTAGTGGCCCATTATAGCCTCTATCTTGTCATAGTTGCCCTAAAAGGGTTATATAGGAGTGTATTGAGTCATTGTTAAGTGTTAACGCCCAATAACATGTCATACTTTCATTAATGGGCCATATTCGGCCTTATGGGTGATAGTGGCCCATTATAGCTTCTATCATGACATAGCTACTCTAAGAGTGTATTATATATGAGTGTTGTGAGTCGTAGTTAGGTGTTAATGCCAATAAAATGCCTTACTTTCATTAATGGTCCGTATTTGGCCTTGATCGGTAATAGTGGTCCATTATAGCCTCTACCATATTATAGTTTCTCTAAGAGGCTTATATAGGAGTGTAGTGAGTCATAGTTAGGTGTTAACGCCCAATAACATGTCATACTTTCATTAATGGGCCGTATTGGGACTGGATTTCTGTTGGTGGCCCATTATTGCCTCTATCATGTCATAGTTGTTCTAAAAGGGTTATATAGGAGTGTAGTGAGTCATAGTTAAGTGTTAACGTCCAATAACATGTCATACTTTCATTAATGGTTCGTATTGGGCCTTATAGGTGATAGTGGCCCATTATAGCCTCTATTACTTTCATTAATGGGCCGTATTTGGCCTTGATCGGTAATAGTGGTCCATTATAGCCTCTACCATATTATAGTTGCTCTAAGAGGTTTATATAGGAGTGTAGTGAGTCATAGTTAGGTGTTAACGCCCAATAACATGTCATACTTTCATTAATGGGCCGTATTGGGACTGGATTTCTGTTAATGGCCTATTATTGCCTCTATCATGTCATAGTTGTTCTAAAAGGGTTATATAGGAGTGTAGTGAGTCATAGTTAAGTGTTAACGCCCAATAACATGTCATACTTTCATTAATGGGTCGTATTGGGCCTTATTGGTGATAGTGGCCCATTATAGCCTCTATCATGACATTGCTGCTCTAAGAGTGTTGTATTTGAGTGTTGTGAGTTGTAGTTAGGTGTTTAATGCCAAAAAAATGCCTTACTTTCTATAATGGGCCATATTGGGCCTTGATCGGTGATAGTGGTCCATTATAGCCTCTATCATGTCATAGTTGCTCTAAAAGGGTTATATAGGAGTGTAGTGAGTCATAGTTAGGTGTTAACGCCCAATAACGTGTCATACTTTCATTAATGGGTTGAATTGGGCCTGGATTTCTGTTAGTGGCCCATTATAGCCTCTATCATGTCATAGTTGCTCTAAAAGGGTTATATAGGAGTGTAGTGAGTCATAGTTAAGTGTTAATGCCCAAAAACATGTCATACTTTCATTAATGGGCCATATTTGGCCTTATGGGTGATAGTGGCCCATTATAGCTTCTTCTATCATGACATAGCTGCTCTAAGAGTGTTGTATATGAGTGTTGTGAGTCGTAGTTAGGTGTTAATGCCAATAAAATGCCTTACTTTCATTAATGGGCCGTATTGGGCCATGATCGGTGATAGTGGTTCATTATAGCCTCTACCATATTATAGTTGCTCTAAGAGACTTATATAGGGTGTAATGAGTCAAAGTTAGGTGTTAACGCCCAATAACACGTCATACATTCATTAATGGGCCGTATTGGGCCTGGATTTCTGTTAGTGGCCCATTATAGCCTCTATCATGTCATAGTTGCTCTAAAAGGGTTATATAGGAGTGTAGTGAGTCATACTAAGGTGTTAACGCCCAATAACATGTCATACTTTCATTAATGGGTCGTATTGGGCCATATTGGTGATAGTGGCCCATTATAGCCTCTATCATAACATAGCTGCTCTAAGAGTGTTGTGAGTCGTACTTAGGTGTTAATGCCAAAAAATGCCTTATTTTCATTAATGGGCCGTATTGGGCCTTGATCGGTGATAGTGGTCCATTATAGCCTCTATCATGTCATAGTTGCTATAAAAGGATTATATAGGAGTGTAGTGAGTCATAGTTAGGTGTTAATGCCCAATAACGTGTCATACTTTCATCAATGGGCCGTATTGGGCCTGGATTTCTGTAAGTGGCCCATTATAGCCTCTATCTTGTCATAGTTGCTCTAATAGGGTTATATAGGAGTGTAGTGAGTCATCGTTAAGTGTGAACGCCCAATAACATGTCATACTTTCACTAATGAGCCATATTCGGCCTTATGGGTGATAGTGGCCCATTATAGCTTCTATCATGACATAGCTGCTCTAAGAGTGTTGTATATGAGTGTTGTGAGTCGTAGTTAGGTGTTAATGGCAATAAAATGCCTTACTTTCATTAATGGGCTGTATTGGGCCTTGATCGGTGATAGTGGTCCATTATAACCTCTACCATATTATAGTTGCTCTAAGAGGCTTATATAGGAGTGAAGTGAGTCATAATTAGGTGTTAACGCCTAATAACATGCCATACTTTCATTAATGGGCTGTATTGTGACTGGATTTCTGTTAGTGGCCCATTATTGCCTCTATCATGTCATAGTTGCTCTAAAAGGGTTATATAGGAGTGTAGTGAGTCATAGTTAGGTGTTAACGCCCAATAACATGTCATATTTTCATTATTGGGCCGTATTGGGCCTGGATTTCTGTTGGGGGCCCATTATAGCCTCTATCATATCATAGTTGCTCTAAAAGGGTTATATAGGAGTGCAGTGAGTCATAATTAAGTGTTAACGCCCAATAACATATCATACTTTCATTAATGGGTCGTATTGGGCCTTATTGGTGATAGTGGCCTATTATAGCTTCTATCATGACATAGCTGCTCTAAGAGTGTTGTATATGTGTGTTGTGAGTCATAGTTAGGTGTTAATGCCAATAAAATGCCTTACTTTCATTAATGGGCAGTACTAGGCCATGATCGGTGATAGTAGTTCATTATAGCCTCTACCATATTATAGTTGCTCTAAGAGGCTTATATAGGAGTGTAGTGAGTCATAGTTAGGTGTTAACGCCCAATAACATGTCATATTTTCATTAATGGGCCGTATTGGGACTGGATTTCTGTTGGTGGCCCATTATAGCCTCTATCATGTCATAGTTGCTTTAAAAGGGTTATATAGGAGTGTAGTGATCCATAGTTAAGTGTTAACGCCCAACAACATGTCATACTTTCATTAATGGGTCGTATTGGGCCTTATTGGTGATAGTGGCCCTTTATAGATTCTATCATGACATAGCTGCTCTAAGAGTGTTGTATATGAGTGTTGTTAGTCATAGTTAGGTGTTAATGCCAACAAAATGCCTTACTTTCATTAATGGGCCGTATTGGGCCTTGATCGGTGATAGTGGTCCATTACAGCCTCTAACATATTATAGTTGCTCTAAGAGGCTTATATAGGTGTGTAGTGAGTCATAGTTAGGTGTTAACGCCCAATAACATGCCATACTTTTATTAATGGGTTGTATTGGGACTGGATTTCTGTTAGTGGCCCATTATAGCCTCTATCATGTCATAGTTGCTCTAAAAGGGTTGTATAGGAGTGTAGTGAATCATAGTTACGTGTTAATGCCCAATAACATGTCATACTTTCATTAATGGGCCGTATTGGGCCTGGATTTCTGTTAGTGGCCCATTATTGACTCTATCATGTCATAGTTGTTCTAAAAGGGTTATATAGGAGTGTAGTGAGTCATAGTTAAGTGTTAACGCCCAACAATATGTCATACTTTCATTAATGGGTCGTATTGGGCCTTATTGGTGATAGTGGCCCATTATAGCCTCTATCATGACATAGCTGCTTTAAGTGTGTTGTATTTGAGTGTTGTGAGTTGTAGTTAGGTGTTAATGCCAAAAAAATGCCTTACTTTCTATAATGGGCCGTATTGGGCCTTGATCGGTGATAGTGGTCCATTATAGCCTCTATCATGTCATAGTTGCTCTAAAAGGGTTATATAGGAGTGTAGTGAGTCATAGTTAGGTGTTAACGCCCAATAACGTGTCATACTTTCATTAATGGGTCGTATTGGGCCTGGATTTCTGTTAGTGGCCCATTATAGCCTCTATCATGTCATAGTTGCTCTAAAAGGGTTATATAGGAGTGTAGTGAGTCATACTAAGGTGTTAACGCCCAATAACATGTCATACTTTCATTAATGGGCTGTATTGTGACTGGATTTCTGTTAGTGGCCCATTATAGCCTCTATCATGTCATAGTTGCTCTAAAAGGGTTATATAGGAGTGTAGTGAGTCATAGTTAGGTGTTAACGCCCAATAACATGTCATATTTTCATTAATGGGCCGTATTGGGCCTGGATTTCTGTTGGTGGCCCATTATAGCCTCTATCATATCATAGTTGCTCTAAAAGGGTTATATAGGAGTGTAGTGAGTCATAATTAAGTGTTAACGCCCAATAACAGATCATACTTTCATTAATGGGTCGTATTGGGCCTTATTGGTGATAGTGGCCTATTATAGCTTCTATCATGACATAGCTGCTCTAAGAGTGTTGTATATGTGTGTTGTGAGTCATAGTTAGGTGTTAATGCCAATAAAATGCCTTACTTTCATTAATGGGCAGTACTGGGCCATGATCGGTGATAGTAGTTCATTATAGCCTCTACCATATTATAGTTGCTCTAAGAGGCTTATATAGGAGTGTAGTGAGTCATAGTTAGGTGTTAACGCCCAATAACATGTCATACTTTCATTAATGGGCCGTATTGGGACTGGATTTCTGTTGGTGGCCCATTATAGCCTCTATCATGTCATAGTTGCTTTAAAAGGGTTATATAGGAGTGTAGTGATCCATAGTTAAGTGTTAACGCCCAACAACATGTCATACTTTCATTAATGGGTCGTATTGGGCCTTATTGGTGATAGTGGCCCTTTATAGCTTCTATCATGACATAACTGCTCTAAGAGTGTTGTATATGAGTGTTGTTAGTCATAGTTAGGTGTTAATGCCAATAAAATGCCTTACTTTCATTAATGGGCCGTATTGGGCCTTGATTGGTGATAGTGGTCCATTACAGCCTCTAACATATTATAGTTGCTCTAAGAGGCTTATATAGGTGTGTAGTGAGTCATAGTTAGGTGTTAACGACCAATAACATGCCATACTTTATTTAATGGGTTGTATTGGGCGTGGATTTCTGTTAGTGGCCCATTATAGCCTCTATCATGTCATAGTTGCTCTAAAAGGGTTGTATAGGAGTGTAGTGAATCATAGTTAAGTGTTAACGCCCAACAATATGTCATACTTTCATTAATGGGTCGTATTGGGCCTTATTGGTGATAGTGGCCCATTATAGCCTCTATCATGACATAGCTGCTCTAAGTGTGTTGTATTTGAGTGTTGTGAGTTGTAGTTAGGTGTTAATGCCAAAAAAATGCCTTACTTTCTATAATGGGTCGTATTGGGCCTTGATCGGTGATAGTGGTCCATTATAACCTCTATCATGTCATAGTTGCTCTAAAAGGGTTATATAGGAGTGTAGTGAGTCATAGTTAGATGTTAACGCCCAATAACGTGTCACACTTTCATTAATGGGTCGTATTGGGCCTGGATTTCTGTTAGTGGCCCATTATAGCCTCTATCATGTCATAGTTGCTCTAAAAGGGTTATATAGGAGTGTAGTGAGTCATAGTTAAGTGTTAACGCCCAATAACATGTCATACTATCATTAATGGGCCATATTTGGCCTTATGGGTGATAGTGGCCCATTATAGCTTCTTCTATCATGACATAGCTGCTCTATGAGTGTTGTATATGAGTGTTGTCAGTCGTAGTAAGGTGTTAATGCCAATAAAATGCCTTACTTTCATTAATGGGCCGTATTGGGCCTTGATCGGTGATAGTGGTTCATTATAGCCTCTACCATAATATAGTTGCTCCAAGAGGCTTATATAGGGTGTAATGTGTCAAAGTTAGGTGTTAACGCCCAATAACATGTCAAACATTCATTAATGGGCCGTATTGGGCCTGGACTTCTGTTACTGGCCCACTATAGCCTCTATCATGTCATAGTTGCTCTAAAAGGGTTATATAGGAGTGTAGTGAGTCATACTAAGGTGTTAACGCCCAATAACATGTCATACTTTCATTAATGGGCCGTATTGGGCCTGGATTTCTGTTAGTGGCCCATTATTGCCTCTATCATGTCATAGTTGCTCTAAAAGGGTTATATTGGAGTGTAGTGAGTCTTTGTTAAGTGTTAACGCCCAATAACATGTCATACTTTCATTAATCGGTCGTATTCGGCCTTATTGGTGATAGTGGCCCATTATAGCCTCTATCATAACATAGCTGCTCTAAGAGTGTTGTGAGTCGTAGTTAGGTGTTAATGCCAAAAAAATTCCATACTTTAATTAATGGGCCATATTGGGCCTTGATCGGTGATAGTGGTCCATTATAGCCTCTATCATGTCATAGTTGCTATAAAAGGGTTATATAGGAGTGTAGTGAGTCATAGTTAGGTGTTAATGCCCAATAACGTGTCATACTTTCATCAATGGGCCGTATTGGGCCTGGATTTCTGTTAGTGGCCCATTATAGCCTCTATTTTGTCATAGTTGCTCTAAAAGGGTTATATAGGAGTGTAGTGAGTCATCATTAAGTGTTAACGGCCAATAACATGTCATACTTTCATTAATGGGCCATATTCGGCCTTATGGGTGATAGTGGCCCATTATAGCTTCTAGCAAGACATAGCTGCTCTAAGAGTGTTGTATATGAGTGTTGTGAGTCGTAGTTAGGTGTTAACGCCAAAAAATGCCTTATTTTCATTAATGGGCCGTATTGGGCCTTGATCGGTGATAGTGGTCCATTACAGCCTCTAACATATTATAGTTGCTCAAAGAGGCTTATATAGGAGTGTAGTGAGTCATAGTTAGGTGTTAACGCCCAATAACATGCCATACTTTCATTAATGGGTTGTATTGGGACTGGATTTCTGTTAGTGGCCCATTATAGCCTCTATCATGTCATAGTTGCTCTAAAAGGGTTTTATAGGAGTGTAGTGAGTCATAGTTAGGTGTTAACGCCCAATAACATGTCATACTTTCATTAATAGGCCGTATTGGGCCTGGATTTCTGTTAGTGGCCCATTATTGCCTCTATCTTGTCATAGTTATTCTAAAAGGGTTATATAGGAGTGTAGTGAGTCATAGTTAAGTATTAACGCCCAATATTATGTCATACTTTCATTAATGGGTCGTATTGGGCCTTATTGGTGATAGTGGCCCATTATAGCCTCTATCATGACATAGCTGCTCTAAGAGTGTTGTATTTGAGTGTTGTGAGTTGTAGTTAGGTGTTAATGCCAAAAAAATGCCTTACTTTCTATAATGGGCCATATTGGGCCTTGATCGGTGATAGTGGTCCATTATAGCCTCTATCATGTCATAGTTGCTCTAAAAGGGTTATATAGGAGTGTAGTGAGTCATAGTTAAGTATTAACGCCCAATATTATGTCATACTTTCATTAATGGGTCGTATTGGGCCTTATTGGTGATAGTGGCCCATTATAGCCTCTATCATGACATAGCTGCTCTAAGAGTGTTGTATTTGAGTGTTGTGAGTTGTAGTTAGGTGTTAATGCCAAAAAAATGCCTTACTTTCTATAATGGGCCATATTGGGCCTTGATCGGTGATAGTGGTCCATTATAGCCTCTATCATGTCATAGTTGCTCTAAAAGGGTTATATAGGAGTGTAGTGAGTCATAGTTAGGTGTTATCGCCCAATAACGTGTCATACTTTCATTAATGGGTCGAATTGGGCCTGGATTTCTGTTAGTGGCCCATTATAGCCACTATCATGTCATAGTTGCTCAAAAAGGGTTATATAGGAGTGTAGTGAGTCATAGTTAAGTGTTAACGCCCAAAAACATGTCATACTTTCATTAATGGGCCATATTTGGCCTTATGGGTGATAGTGGGCCATTATAGCTTCTTCTATCATGACATAGCTGCTCTAAGAGTGTTGTATATGAGTGTTGTGAGTCGTAGTTAGGTGTTAATGAAAATAAAATGCCTTACTTTCATTAATGGGCCGTATTGGGCCTTGATCGGTGATAGTGGTTCATTATAGCCTCTACCATATTATAGTTGCTCTAAGAGGTTTATATAGGGTGTAATGAGTCATAGTTAGGTGTTAACGCCCAATAACATGTCATACTTTCATTAATGGGCCGTATTGGGCCTGGATTTCTGTTAGTGGCCCATTATTGCCTCTATCATGTCATAGTTTCTATAAAAGGGTTATATAGGAGTGTAGTGAGTCATAGATAGGTGTTAACGCCCAATAACGTGTCATACTTTCATCAATGGGTCGTATTGGGCCTGGATTTCTGTTAGTGGCCCATTATAGCCTCTATCTTGTCATAGTTGCCCTAAAAGGGTTATATAGGAGTGTATTGAGTCATTGTTAAGTGTTAACGCCCAATAACATGTCATACTTTCATTAATGGGCCATATTCGGCCTTATGGGTGATAGTGGCCCATTATAGCTTCTATCATGACATAGCTGCTCTAAGAGTGTTGGATATAAGTGTTGTGAGTCGTAGTTAGGTGTTAATGCCAATAAAATGCCTTACTTTCATTAATGGGCCGTATTTGTCCTTGATCGGTAATAGTGGTCCATTATAGCCTCTACCATATTATAATTGCTCTAAGAGGCTTATATAGGAGTGTAGTGAGTCATAGTTAGGTGTTAACGCCCAATAACATGTCATACTTTCATTAATGGGCCGTATTGGGACTGGATTTCTGTTGGTAGCCCATTATTGCCTCTATCATGTCATAGTTGTTCTAAAAGGGTTATATAGGAGTGTAGTGAGTCATAGTTAAGTGTTAACGCCCAATAACATGTCATACTTTCTTTAATGGGTCGTATTGGGCCTTATTGGTGATAGTGGTCCATTATAGCCTCTATCATGACATAGCTGCTCTAAGAGTGTTGTATTTGAGTGTTGTGAGTTGTAGTTAGGTGTTAATGCCAAAAAAATGCTTTACTTTCTATAATGGGCCATATTGGGCCTTGATCGGTGATAGTGGTCCATTATAGCCTCTATCATGTCATAGTTGCTCTAAAAGGGTTATTTAGGAGTGTAGTGAGTCATAGTTAGGTGTTAACGCCCAATAACGTGTCATACTTTCATTAATTGGTCGAATTGGGCCTGGATTTCTGTTAGTGGCCCATTATAGCCTCTATCATGTCATAGTTGCTCTAAAAGGGTAATATAGGAGTGTAGTGAGTCATAGTTAAGTGTTAACGCGCAAAAACATGTCATACTTTCATTAATGGGCCATATTTGGCCGGGATTTCTGTTAGTGGCCCATTATTGCCTCTATCATGTCATAGTTGCTATAAAAGGGTTATATAAGAGTGTAGTGAGTCATAGTTAGTGTTAACGCCCAATAACGTGTCATACTTTCATCAATGGGCCGTATTGGGCATGGATTTCTGTTAGTGGCCCATTATAGCCTCTATCTTGTCATAGTTAAGTGTTAACGCCCAATAACATGTCATACTTTCATTAATGGGCCATATTCGGCCTTATGGGTGATAGTGGCCCATTATAGCTTCTATCATGACATAGCTGCTCTAAGAGTGTTGTATATGAGTGTTGTGAGTCGTAGTTAGGTGTTAATGCCAATAAAATGCCTTACTTTCATTAATAGGCCGTATTGGGCCTTGATCGGTGATAGCGGTCCATTATAGCCTCTACCATATTATAGTTGCTCTAAGAGGCTTATATAGGAGTGTAGTGAGTCATAGTTAGGTGTTAACGCCCAATAACATGTCATACTTTCATTAATGGGCCGTATTGGGACTGGATTTCTGTTGGTGGCCCATTATTGCCTCTATCATGTCATAGTTGTTCTAAAAGGGTTATATAGGAGTGTAGTGAGTCATAGTTAAGTGTTAACGCCCAATAACATGTCATACTTTCTTTAATGGGTCGTATTGGGCCTTATTGGTGATAGTGGCCCATTATAGCCTCTATCATGACATAGCTGCTCTAAGAGTGTTGTGAGTTGTAGTTAGGTGTTAATGCCAAAAAAATGCCTTACTTTCTATAATGGGCCATATTGGGCCTTGATCGGTGATAGTGGTCCATTATAGCCTCTATCATGTCATAGTTGCTCTAAAAGGGTTATATAGGAGTGTAGTGAGTCATAGTTAGGTGTTAACGCCCAATAACATGTCATACTCTCATTAATGGGCCGTATTGGGCCTGGATTTCTGTTGGTGGCCCATTATAGCCTCTATCATATCATAGTTGCTCTAAAAGGGTTATATAGGAGTGCAGTGAGTCATAATTAAGTGTTAACACCCAATAACATATCATACTTACATTATTGGGTCGTATTGGGCCTTATTGGTGATAGTGGCCCATTATAGCTTCTATCATGACATAGCTGCTCTAAGAGTGTTGTATATGAATGTTGTGAGTCATAGTTAGGTGTTAATGCCAATAAAATGCCTTACTTTCATTAATGGGCCGTACTGGGCCATGATCGGTGATAGTAGTTCATTATAGCCTCTACCATATTATAGTTGCTCTAAGAGGCTTATATAGGAGTGTAGTGAGTCATAGTTAGGTGTTAACGCCCAATAACATGTCATACTTTCATTAATAGGCCGTATTGGGACTGGATTTCTGTTGGTGGCCCATTATAGCCTCTATCATGTCATAGTTGCTCTAAAAGTGTTATATAGGAGTGTAGTGAGTCATAGTTAGGTGTTAATGCCAATAAAATGCCTTACTTTCATTAATGGGCCGTATTGGGCATTGATCGGTGATAGTGGTCCATTACAGGTTCTAACATATTATAGTTGCTCTAAGAGGCTTATATAGAAGTGTAGTGAGTCATAGTTAGGTGTTAACGCCCAATAACATGCCATACTTTCATTAATGGGTTGTATTGGGACTGGATTTCTGTTAGTGGCCCATTATAGCCTCTATCATGTCATAGTTGCTCTAAAAGGGTTGTATAGGAGTGTAGTGAGTCATAGTTAGGTGTTAACGCCCAATAACATGTCATACTTTCATTAATGGGCCTGGATTTCTGTTAGTGGCCCATTATTGCCTTTATCATGTCATAGTTGTTCTAAAAGGGTTATATTGGAGTGTAGTGAGTCATAGTTAAGTGTTAACGCCCAATAACATGTCATACATTCATTAATGGGTCGTATTGGGCCTTATTGGTGATAGTGGCCCATTATAGCCTCTATCATGACATAGCTGCTCTAAGAGTGTTGTATTTGAGTGTTGTGAGTTGTAGTTAGGTGTTAATGCCAAAAAAATGCCTTACTTTCTATAATGGGCCGTATTGGCCCTTGATCGGTGATAGTGGTCCATTATAGCCTCTATCATGTCATAGTTGCTCTAAAAGGGTTATATAGGAGTGTAGTGAGTCATAGTTAGGTGTTAACGCCCAATAACGTGTCATACTTTCATTAATGGGTCGTATTGGGCCTGGATTTCTGTTAGTGGCCCATTATAGCCTCTATCATGTCATAGTTGCTCTAAAAGGGTTATATAGGAGTGTAGTGAGTCATAGTTAAGTGTTAACGCCCAATAACATGTCATACTTTCATTAATGGGCCATATTTGGCCTTATGGGTGATAGTGGCCCATTATAGCTTCTTCTATCATGACATAGCTGCTCTAAGAGTGTTGTATATGTGTGTTGTCAGTCGTAGTTAGGTGTTAATGCCAATAAAATGCCATACTTTCATTAATTGGCCGTATTGGGCCTTGATCGGTGATAGTGGTTCATTATAGCCTCTACCATATTATAGTTGCTCTAAGAGGCTTATATAGGGTGTAATGAGTCATAGTTAGGTGTTAACGCCCAATAACATGTCATACTTTCATTAATGGGCTGTATTGGGACTGGATTTCTGTTTGTGGCCCATTATAGCCTCTATTATGTCATAGTTGCTCTAAAAGGGTTGTATAGGAGTGTAGTGAGTCATAGTTAGGTGTTAACGCCCAATAACATGTCATACTTTCATTAATGGGCCGTATTGGGCCTGGATTTCTGTTAGTGGCCCATTGATGCTTCTATCATGTCATAGTTTCTCTAAAAGGGTTATATTGGAGTGTAGTGAGTCATCGTTAAGTGTTAACGCCCAATAACATGTCATACTTTCATTAATGGGTCGTATTGGGCCTTATTGGTGATAGTGGCCCATTATAGCCTCTATCATAACATAGCTGCTATAAGAGTGTTGTGAGTCGTAGTTAGGTGTTAATGCCAAAAAAATGCCTTACTTTAATTAATGGGCCGTATTGGGCTTTGATCGGTGATAGTGGTCCATTATAGCCTCTATCATGTCATAGTAGCTATAAAAGGGTTATATAGGAGTGTAGTGAGTCATAGTTAGGTGTTAATGCCCAATAACGTGTCATACTTTCATCAATGGGCCGTATTGGTCCTGGATTTCTGTTAGTGGCCCATTATAGCCTCTATCTTGTCATAGTTGCTCTAAAAGGGTTATATAGGAGTGTAGTGAGTCATCGTTAAGTGTTAACGCCCAATAACATGTCATACTTTCATTAATGGGCCATATTCGGCCTTATGGGTGATAGTGGCCCATTATAGCTTCTATCATGACATAGCTGCTCTAAGAGTGTTGTATATGAGTGTTGTGAGTCGTAGTTAGGTGTTAATTGTCACACCCCAACCGGCGGCGGAAACGTCGGGGCGTGAAGCGTGCAGACTGTTCATAGCTCATGGTTTGCTAAGGTTGAAATAATTAAACATGCAGTTTTCATTGAAATCAAACAACAATCCAACAAGTACACGAAACATAACAAAATACATAACAATGTTTATTTTAGAGCCTTTTAACTAGGTCCTCAAACTAGGTGGAAGCAACTTGTAATCATCTCAATTGTTAGCACCTGAAACATGATTTAAAAACAAGGGTCAACTAAAAAGTTGGTGAACATACATAAGTTTTGACACACAAATAAGAGTTCAAAACTGTTTATACAATTCCTTGATTCACATGGTATATAAGACAAATATGGAAAATCTATAGTTATACTAGGTGCACAATCAAACCTTGTGACTGAGGCATAACAAGCAGGTTACCCTAATGTAAAGTCGGTAACAAACACCCTACCCGGGTGGGTTTGTCAGACTCAATAATACTATCCTTGTTTACCGTTGTCTTGTACAGAGTTAATGATTGCACGAGTTGCGTCATGTATGTATAGTAATAACTCATAGCATTCAAGCATATTGCACAAATAATTCATGTAATCAAGTAAGAATTGTACTATGATAGAGTTGCAATTTGTTTAATGTAAATCATGTCCACCCCAAAGGTGAAAAAGATTAAAAGTGGGGTTATGTAGACTCACATGTGTTGGAGAGTGTAGATTGCACAACCAAGTAAATGTTAAGTGTTTGTGGGTCACGGAGCTTGACCTATCGAGTAAATGTATGACGTGTATTAATGCGGTGTATAAGGTTTAAAGTAACTATAGTGTTTCAGTGTATTGCAAGCGTAAGGATTTGCACTAATGAATTGTATCGTTTAGCTATGTATTTAAAATATAAGGTAGTGTGGTATATATATTTAATTGAATGTAATATAAACAAACGAATTCGTTTTATCTACTTATTTTAGAAAACGTCACAAAATATAAAGTAGTTTATATTTATATAAGTTTTATTTGATGTAACTAGGATTTATACAATTGGTTTATAAAAGTCTTTTTCATAATAAAGTGTTTTATAAAATCTTGTTATAACTTTTTATAAATTTAGAAATTTTAAATGAAAATGTATTTTCAAATGGTAAGAATCGGTTTAAAACAATTTAATCGATGAAAATAATTGTTGTGCTTAATAATGGTGAGATTCTGTTTAAACAGTTAAGTTTATAACATAAGTTTTATAAAAATCATCAAATCTGAGAAACT
This sequence comes from Smallanthus sonchifolius, assembly GCA_023525975.1. NCBI lineage: Eukaryota > Viridiplantae > Streptophyta > Magnoliopsida > Asterales > Asteraceae > Smallanthus > Smallanthus sonchifolius. The sequence continues at coordinate 71,183 of JAKNSE010000115.1, forward strand.
GTAAAGATTCAGTTCTGACTGAGCACGACCGTGCTCATCAACGGCACGACTGCGCTCGCCTCCGGGCGTGACCGTGGTGGTCTGGAGCGCGCCCGTGGTCGAGTCAGAAGGCTACAGAGGTTCTGGTCATGGAGCACGACCGTGCTCGTGTCCGGCACGACCGCGCCTAGTGTTTGTTTTTGGTCAGGACTTGTTTGCTCGGTATGCATGACCGGGCCTTACTCGGACCACGACTGTGCTTGGTCAGGCACGACCGCGCTCAGTGATAAGCGCGACCGTGTCGGGTCTTTTCCAGACTCAATTCGCTCGATTCTTATATTAAACACTTCTGGATTCTTAGGGCTTTCATTTAGTGGATGATTACGAAGCTATCTATAAGGTTTAATTAGATTTATTTCGTGTTTAAGTGGTAGTTCGACTAAAAGTGTAGTTTCATTTTCTCGTTCAAAAATCTGGCCGATTTGAGTGTTTCTACTATGAATTGGCATAGGGCTTTCGTAGTAGGGGGTGATACGAAGCTAGTGGTGTATTACTTACTTGTTATAATAGGGCAATTTAATGCAGTCGGCTACGGGTCGACGGCTTTGCTTCTCGGCGATCAATCGGACGACAGAGGTTGTATGAGTGTCGAGTGAGAGTTCTGGGTGATTGTGTGGATGCATATGAGGGTGTAGGAAGCGTGCAACTGGCTCTATATCGACGAATTCGCGAGTCACGATTGTGGTGGGTATGGGATTAAACAAATCTGTAAATTGGAGTGTAATTGATGCGTGTTGCAGGTTGTATTCAGTCAAGTATGGTCTGACGCGCGAAAACCGGCTTTGACCATTCTTTAAATTTTGCGAAATCATCGAGTATGGCTGTGATCTGACTTCTGCAGAGTCACGTGGTTTCAGCAGCGCGACCGTGCCTGTATTAGGCACGACCGTGCTTAGGTCTGTAGGCGCGACCGTGCCTAGTCTTAGGCGCGACCTTGCTTGCCTAGTTATGTAGTTTTTGAGTTTTGTCAGTTTTGGTCCTCGGGGCTTGTGAGATAATGGCGTTTTCAGTTGTTATTGTAACATAATGTATTGTATGTGTAATTGCATTTACGGTTGTTGCACACGAATTGAAATTGAAATACTCGTTTATTGCATCGAAACGTTTACATGGTAAAAAAAAAAACCAGAAATGTTACATTAATGGTAATAAAATGCCTTACTTTCATTAATGGGCCGTATTGGGCCTTGATCGGTGATAGTGGTCCATTATAGCCTCTACCATATTATAGTTGCTCTAAGAGGCTTATATAGGAGTGTAGTGAGTCATAGTTAGGTGTTAACGCCCAATAACATGCCATACTTTCATTAATGGGCTGTATTGGGACTGGATTTCTGTTAGTAGCCCATTATAGCCTCTATCATGTCATAGTTGCTCTAAAAGGGTTATATAGGAGTGTAGTGAGTCATAGTTAGGTGTTAACGCCCAATAACATGTCATACTCTCATTAATGGGTCGTATTGGGCCTGGATTTCTGTTGGTGGCCCATTATAGACTCTATCATATCATAGTTGCTCTAAAAGGGTTATATAGGAGTGCAGTGAGTCATAATTAAGTGTTAACGCCCAATAACATATTATACTTTCATTATTGGGTCGTATTGGGCCTTATTGGTGATAGTGGCCCATTATAGCTTCTATCATGACATAGCTGCTCTAAGAGTGTTGTATATGAGTGTTGTGAGTCGTAGTTAGGTGTTAATTGTCACACCCCAACCGGCGGCGAAAACGTCGGGGCGTGAAGCGTGCAGACTGTTCATAGCTCATGGTTTGCTAAGGTTGAAATAATTAAACATGCAGTTTTCATTGAAATCAAACAACAATCCAACAAGTACACGAAACATAACAAAATACATAACAAATTTTATTTTAGAGCCTTTTAACTAGGTCCTCAAACTAGGTGGAAGCAACTTGTAATCATCTCAATTGTTAGCACTTGAAACATGATTTAAAAACAAGGGTCAACTAAAAAGTTGGTGAACGTACATAAGTTTTGACACACAAATAAGAGTTCAAAACTGTTTATACAATTCCTTGATTCACATGGTATATAAGACAATTATGGAAAATCTATAGTTATACTAGGTGCACAATCAAACCTTGTGACTGAGGCATAACAAGCAGGTTACCCTAATGTAAAGTCGGTAACAAACACCCTACCCGGGTGGGTTTGTCAGACTCAATAATACTATCCTTGTTTACCGTTGGCTTGTACAGAGTTAATGATTGCACGAGTTGCGTCATGTATGTATAGTAATAACTCATAGCATTCAAGCATATTGCACAAATAATTCATGTAATCAAGTAAGAATTGTACTATGAAAGAGTTGCAATTTGTTTAATGTAAAGCATGTCCACCCCAAAGGTGAAAAAGATTAAAAGTGGGGTTAATAGACTCACATGTGTTGGAGAGTGTAGATTGCACAACCAAGTAAATGTTAAGTGTTTGTGGGTCACGGAGCTTGACCTATCGAGTAAATGTATGACGTGTATTAATGCGGTGTATAAGGTTTAAAGTAACTATAGTGTTTCAGTGTATTGCAAGCGTAAGGATTTGCACTAATGAATTGTATCGTTTAGCTATGTATTTAAAATATAAGGTAGTGTGGTATATATATTTAATTGAATGTAATATAAACAAACGAATTCGTTTTATCTACTTATTTTAGAAAACGTCACAAAATATAAAGTAGTTTATATTTATATAAGTTTTATTTGATGTAACTAGGATTTATACAATTGGTTTATAAAAGTCTTTTTCATAATAAAGTGTTTTATAAAATCTTGTTATAACTTTTTATAAATTTAGAAATTTTAAATGAAAATGTATTTTCAAATGGTAAGAATCGGTTTAAAACAATTTAATCGATGAAAATAATTGTTGTGCTTAATAATGGTGAGATTCTGTTTAAACAGTTAAGTTTATAACATAAGTTTTATAAAAATCATCAAATCTGAGAAACTGTAAAGATTCAGTTCTGACTGAGCACGACCGTGCTCATCAACGGCACGACTGCGCTCGCCTCCGGGCGTGACCGTGGTGGTCTGGAGCGCGCCCGTGGTCGAGTCAGAAGGCTACAGAGGTTCTGGTCATGGAGCACGACCGTGCTCGTGTCCGGCACGACCGCGCCTAGTGTTTGTTTTTGGTCAGGACTTGTTTGCTCGGTAAGCACGACCGGGCCTTACTCGGACCACGACTGTGCTTGGTCAGGCACGACCGCGCTCAGTGATGAGCGCGACCGTGTCGGGTCTTTTCCAGACTCAATTCGCTCGATTCTTATATTAAACACTTCTGGATTCTTAGGGCTTTCATTTAGTGGATGATTACGAAGCTATCTATAAGGTTTAATTGGATTTATTTCGTGTTTAAGTGGTAGTTCGACTAAAAGTGTAGTTTCGTTTTCTCGTTCAAAAATATGGCCGATTTGAGTGTTTCTACTACGAATTGGCATAGGGCTTTCGTAGTAGGGGGTGATACGAAGCTAGTGGTGTATTACTTACTTGTTATAATAGGGCAATTTAATGCAGTCGGCTACGGGTCGACGGCTTTGCTTCTCGGCGATCAATCGGACGACAGAGGTTGTATGAGTGTCGACTGAGAGTTCTGGGTGATTGTGTGGATGCATATGAGGGTGTAGGAAGCGTGCAACTGGCTCTATATCGACGAATTCGCGAGTCATGATTGTGGTGGGTATGGGATTAAACAAATCTGTAAATTGGAGTGTAATTGATGCGTGTTGCAGGTTGTATTCAGTCAAGTATGGTCTGACGCGCGAAAACCGGCTTTGACCATTCTTTAAATTTTGTGAAATCGTCGAGTATGGCTGTGATCTGACTTCTGCAGAGTCACGTGGTTTCAGCAGCGCGACCGTGCCTGTATTAGGCACGACCGTGCTTAGGTCTGCAGGCGCGACCGTGCCTAGTCTTAGGCGCGACCTTGCTTGCCTAGTTTTGTAGTTTTTGAGTTTTGTCAGTTTTGGTCCTCGGGGCTTGTGAGATAATGGCGTTTTCAGTTGTTATTGTAACATAATGTATTGTATGTGTAATTGCATTTACGGTTGTTGCACAAGAATTGAAATTGAAATACTCGTTTATTGCATCGAAACGTTTACATGGTAAAAAAAAAAACCAGAAATGTTACATTAATACCAATAAAATGCCTTACTTTAATTAATGGGCCGTATTGGGCCTTGATCGGTGATAGTGGTCCGTTATAGCCTCTACCATATTATAGTTGCTCTAAGAGGCTTATATAGGAGTGTAGTGAGTCATAGTTAGGTGTTAACGCCCAATAACATGCCATACTTTCATTAATGGTCTATATTGGGACTGGATTTCTGTTAGTAGCCCATTATAGCCTCTATCATGTCATAGTTGCTCTAAAAGGGTTATATAGGAGTGTAGTGAGTCATAGTTAGGTGTTAACGCCCAATAACATGTTATACTCTCATTAATGCGTCGTATTGGGACTGGATTTCTGTTGGTGGCCCATTATATCCTCTATCATATCATAGTTGCTCTAAAAGGGTTATATAGGAGTGCAGTGAGTCATAATTAAGTGTTAACGCCCAATAACATATCATACTTTCATTATTGGGTCGTATTGGGCCTTATTGGTGATAGTGGCCCATTATAGCTTCTATCATGACATAGCTGCTCTAAGAGTGTTGTATATGAGTGTTGTGAGTCGTAGTTAGGTGTTAATGCCAATAAAATGCCTTACTTTCATTAATTGGCCGTATTGGGCTTGATCGGTGATAATGGTCCATTATAGCCTCTACCATATTATAGTTGCTCTAAGAGGCTTATATAGGAGTGTAGTGAGTCATAGTTAGGTGTTAACGCCCAATAACATGCCATACTTTCAATAATGGGCTGTATTGGGACTGGATTTCTGTTAGTAGCCCATTATAGCCGCTATCATGTCATAGTTGCTCTAAAAGGGTTATATAGGAGTATAGTGAGTCATAGTTAGGTGTTAACGCCCAATAACATGTCATACTCTCATTAATGGGCCGTATTGGGCCTGGATTTCTGTTGGTGGCCCATTATAGCCTCTATCATATCATAGTTGCTCTAAAAGGGTTATATAGGAGTGCAGTGAGTCATAATTAAGTGTTAACGCCCAGTAACATATCATACTTTCATTATTGGGTCGTATTGGGCCTTATTGGTGATAGTGGCCCATTATAGCTTCTATCATGACATAGCTGCTCTAAGAGTGTTGTATTTGAGTGTTGTGAGTTGTAGTTAGGTGTTAATGCCAATAAAATGCCTTACTTTCATTAATGGACCGTACTGGGCCATGATCGGTGATAGTAGTTCATTATAGCCTCTACCATATTATAGTTGCTCTAAGAGGCTTATATAGGAGTGTAGTGAGTCATAGTTAGGTGTTAACGCCCAATAACATGTCATACTTTCATTAATAGGCCGTATTGGGACTGGATTTCTGTTAATGGCCCATTATAGCCTCTATCATGTCATAGTTGCTCTAAAAGGGTTATATAGGAGTGTAATGAGTCATAGTTAGGTGTTAATGCCAATAAAATGCCTTACTTTCATTAATGGGCCGTATTGGGCCTTGATCGGTGATAGTGGTCCATTACAGGCTCTAACATATTATAGTTGTTCTAAGAGGCTTATATAGGAGTGTAGTGAGTCATAGTTAGGTGTTAACGCCCAATAACATGCCATACTTTCATTAATGGGTTGTATTGGGACTGGATTTCTGTTAGTGGCCCATTATAGCCTCTATCATGTCATAGTTGCTCGAAAAGGGTTGTATAGGAGTGTAGTGAGTCATAGTTAGGTGTTAACGCCCAATAACATGTCATACTTTCATTAATGGGCCGTATTGGGCCTGGATTTCTGTAGTGGCCCATTATTGCCTTTATCATGTCATAGTTGTTCTAAAAGGGTTATATTGGAGTGTAGTGAGTCATAGTTAAGTGTTAACGCCCAATAACATGTCATACTTTCATTAATGGGTCGTATTGGGCCTTATTGGTGATAGTGGCCCATTATAGCCTCTATCATGACATAGCTGCTCTAAGAGTGTTGTATTTGAGTGTTGTGAGTTGTAGTTAGGTGTTAATGCCAAAAAAATGCCTTACTTTCTATAATGGGCCGTATTGGCCCTTGATCTGTGATAGTGGTCCATTATAGCCTCTATCATGTCATAGTTGCTCTAAAAGGGTTATATAGGAGTGTAGTGAGTCATAGTTAGGTGTTAACGCCCAATAACGTGTCATACTTTCATTAATGGGTCGTATTGGGCCTGGATTTCTGTTAGTGGCCCATTATAGCCTCTATCATGTCATAGTTGCTCTAAAAGGGTTATATAGGAGTGTAGTGAGTCATAGTTAAGTGTTAACGCCCAATAACATGTCATACTTTCATTAATGGGCCATATTTGGCCTTATGGGTGATAGTGGCCCATTATAGCTTCTTCTATCATGACATAGCTGCTCTAAGAGTGTTGTATATGTGTGTTGTCAGTCGTAGTTAGGTGTTAATGCCAATAAAATGCCATACTTTCATTAATTGGCCGTATTGGGCCTTGATCGGTGATAGTGGTTCATTATAGCCTCTACCATACTATAGTTGCTATAAGAGGCTTATATAGGGTGTAATGAGTCATAGTTAGGTGTTAACGCCCAATAACATGTCATACATTCATTAATGGGCCGTATTGGGCCTGGATTTCTGTTAGTGGCCCATTATAGCCTCTATCATGTCATAGTTGCTCTAAAAGGGTTATATAGGAGTGTAGTGAGTCATACTAAGGTGTTAACGCCCAATAACATGTCATACTTTCATTAATGGGCCGTATTGGGCCTGGATTTCTGTTAGTGGCCCATTGATGCTTCTATCATGTCATAGTTGCTCTAAAAGGGTTATATTGGAGTGTAGTGAGTCATCGTTAAGTGTCAACGCCCAATAACATGTCATACTTTCATTAATGGGTCGTATTGGGCCTTATTGGTGATAGTGGCCCATTATAGCCTCTATCATAACATAGCTGCTCTAAGAGTGTTGTGAGTCGTAGTTAGGTGTTAATGCCAAAAAAATGCCTTACTTTAATTAATGGGCCGTATTGGGCCTTGATCGGTGATAGTGGTCCATTATAGCCTCTATCACGTCATAGTTGCTATAAAAGGGTTATATAGGAGTGTAGTGAGTCATAGTTAGGTGTTAATGCCCAATAACGTGTCATACTTTCATCAATGGGCCGTATACGTCCTGGATTTTTGTTAGTGGCCCATTATAGCCTCTATCTTGTCATAGTTGCTCTAAAAGGGTTATATAGGAGTGTAGTGAGTCATCGTTAAGTGTTAACGCCCAATAACATGTCATACTTTCATTAATGGGCCATATTCGGCCTTATGGGTTATAGTGGCCCATTATAGCTTCTATCATGACATAGCTGCTTTAAGAGTGATGTATATGAGTGTTGTGAGTCGTAGTTAGGTGTTAATGCCAATAAAATACCTTACATTCATTAATGGGCCGTATTGGGCCTTGATCGGTGATAGTGGTCCATTACAGCCTCTAATATATTATAGTTGCTCAAAGAGGCTTATATAGGAGTGTAGTGAGTCATAGTTAGGTGTTAACGCCCAATAACATGCCATACTTTCATTAATGGGTTGTATTGGGACTGGATTTCTGTTAGTGGCCCATTGTAGCCTCTATCATGTCATAGTTGCTCTAAAAGGGTTGTATTGGAGTGCAGTGAGTCATAGTTAGGTGTTAACGTCCAATAACATGTCATACTTTCATTAATGGGCCGTATTGGGCCTGGATTTCTGTTAGTGGCCCATTATTGCCTCTATCATGTCATAGTTGTTCTAAAAGGGTTATATAGGAGTGTAGTGAGTCATAGTTAAGTGTTAACGCCCAATAACATGTCATACTTTCATTAATCTGTCGTATTGGTCCTTATTGGTGATAGTGGCCCATTATAGCCTCTTTCATTACATAGCTGCTCTAAGAGTGTTGTATATGAGTGTTGTGAGTCGTAGTTAGGTGCTAATGCCAATAAAATGCCTTACTTTCATTAATGGGCCGTATTGGGCCTTGATCGGTGATAGTGGTCCATTATAGCCTCTACCATATTATAGTTGCTCTAAGAGGCTTATATAGGAGTGTAGTGAGTCATAGTTAGGTGTTAACGCCCAATAACATGCCATACTTTCATTAATGGGCTGTATTGGGACTGGATTTTTGTTAGTAGCCCATTATAACCTCTATCATGTCATAGTTGCTCTAAAAGGGTTATATATGAGTGTAGTGAGTCATAGTTAGGTGTTAACGCCCAATAACATGTCATACTCTCATTAATGGGCCGTATTGGGCCTGGATTTCTGTTGGTGGCCCATTATAGCCTCTATCATATCATAGTTGCTCTAAAAGGGTTATATAGGAGTGCAGTGAGTCATAATTAAGTGTTAACGCCCAATAACATATCATACTTTCATTATTGGGTCGTATTGGGCCTTATTGGTGATAGTGGCCCATTATAGCTTCTATCATGACATAGCTGCTCTAAGAGTGTTGTATATGAGTGTTGTGAGTCATAGTTAGGTGTTAATGCCAATAAAATGCCTTACTTTCATTAATGGGCCGTACTGGGCCATGATCGGTGATAGTAGTTCATTATAGCCTCTACCATATTATAGTTGCTCTAAGAGGCTTATATAGGAGTGTAGTGAGTCATAGTTAGGTGTTAACGCCCAATGACATGTCATACTTTCATTAATAGGCCGTATTGGGACTGGATTTCTGTTGGTGGCCCATTATAGCCTCTATCATGTCATAGTTGCTCTAAAAGGGTTATATAGGAGTGTAGTGAGTCATTGTTAGGTGTTAATGCCAATAAAATGCCTTACTTTCATTAATGGGCCGTATTGGGCCTTGATCGGTGTCACACCCCAACCGGCGGCGGAAACGTCGTGGCGTGAAGCGTGCAGACTGTTCATAGCTCATGGTTTGCTAAGGTTGAAATAATTAAACATGCAGTTTTCATTGAAATCAAACAACAATCCAACAAGTACACGAAACATAACCAAATACATAACAATGTTTATTTTAGAGCCTTTTAACTAGGTCCTCAAACTAGGTGGAAGCAACTTGTAATCATCTCAATTGTTAGCACCTGAAACATGATTTAAAAACAAGGGTCAACTAAAAAGTTGGTGAGCATACATAAGTTTTGACACACAAATAAGAGTTCAAAACTGTTTATACAATTCCTAGATTCACATGGTATATAAGACAAATATGGAGAATCTATAGTTATACTAGGTGCACAATCAAACCTTGTGACTGAGGCATAACACGCAGGTTACCCTAATGTAAAGTCGGTAACAAACACCCTACCCGGGTGGGTTTGTCAGACTCAATAGTACTATCCTTGTTTACCGTTGGCTTGTACAGAGTTAATGATTGCACGAGTTGCGTCATGTATGTATAGTAATAACTCATAGCATTCAAGCATATTGCACAAATAATTCATGTAATCAAGTAAGGATTGTACTATGAAAGAGTTGCAATTTGTTTAATGTAAATCATGTCCACCCCAAAGGTGAAAAAGAGTAAAAGTGGGGTTATGTAGACTCACATGTGTTGGAGAGTGTAGATTGCACAACCAAGTAAATGTTAAGTGTTTGTGGGTCACGGAGCTTGACCTATCGAGTAAATGTATGACGTGTATTAATGCGGTGTATAAGGTTTAAAGTAACTATAGTGTTTCAGTGTATTGCAAGCGTAAGGATTTGCACTAATGAATTGTATCGTTTAGTTATGTATTTAAAATATAAGGTAGTGTGGTATATATATTTAATTGAATGTAATATAAACAAACGAATTCGTTTTATCTACTTATTTTAGAAAACGTCACAAAATATAAAGTAGTTTATATTTATATAAGTTTTATTTGATGTAACTAGGATTTATACAATTGGTTTATAAAAGTCTTTTTCATAATAAAGTGTTTTATAAAATCTTGTTATAACTTTTTATAAATTTAGAAATTTTAAATGAAAATGTATTTTCAAATGGTAAGAATTGGTTTAAAACAATTTAATCGATGAAAATAATTGTTGTGCTTAATAATGGTGAGATTCTGTTTAAACAGTTAAGTTTATAACATAAGTTTTATAAAAATCATCAAATCTGAGAAACTGTAAAGATTCAGTTCTGACTGAGCACGACCGTGCTCATCAACGGCACGACCGCGCTCGCCTCCGGGCGTGACCGTGGTGGTCTGGAGCGCGCCCGTGGTCGAGTCAGAAGGCTACAGAGGTTCTGGTCATGTAGCACGACCGTGCTCGTGTCCGGCACGACCGCGCCTAGTGTTTGTTTTTGGTCAGTACTTGTTTGCTCGGTAAGCACGACCGGGCCTTACTCGGACCACGACTGTGCTTGGTTGGGCACGACCGCGCTCAGTGATGAGCGCGACCGTGTCGGGTCTTTTCCAGACATAATTCGATCAATTTTTATATTAAAAGCTTCTGTATTCTTAGGGCTTTCACTTAGTGGATGCTTGCGAAGCTATTTACATAGTTTAATTGTATTTATATCGTGTTTAAGTGGTAGTTCGACTAAAAGTGTAGTTTCGACTTTTTAGTTTCAAAATCGGATCGATCGCGTATTTTTACTACGAATTGACATAGGGCTTTCGTGGTAGAGGTAGATACGAAGCTAGAGACATATTACTTACTTGTTTAAATCGGGCAATTTAATGCAGTCGGCTACAAGTCGTGAAGTCGGGTTTCTCGGCGATCAATCGGACGACAGAGGTTGTATGCGAGTCGAGTGAATGCTCCGAGAGGTCGAGAGGGTGCATGTGAAGGTGTAGGGGGCATTGGATTCTCCTTATAACGTAAAATTTGCGAATTCATGATTGTGGTGGGAGTGGGTAGTTGATGATTGAAATAGGTCGATTGGAGTACGAAATTGGAGACGTGTTTCAGATGGTGTACAGTTGCGTATGGTCGGACGCGTGAAATCCGGCCTTAACGCGATTTGATTCGACGAGCATGGACCACTGACTGACTCTGCGGAGTCACGTGGTTTCAGCAGCGCAACCGTGTCTGTATTAGGCACGACCGTGCTTTGACTCTAGGCGCGACCGTGCTTGTATCTAGGCACGATCGTGTTTGACACTTTTTATCGTTTTTGAGTTTTTGTCAATTTTGGTCCACGAGGTTTGTGAGATAATGGCGTTATTGTAACATAATGTATTGTATGTGTAATTGCTTTTACGGTTGTTGCACACGAATTGAAATTGAAATACTCGTTTTATTGCATCGAAACGTTTACATGGTAAAAAAAGAAACCAGAAATGTTACAGTCTCCCCATGTTGAGGGGATTTCGTCCCGAAATTCAACTAGTTGAGGCTGCTGAATCGGTGAAGAGGTGAGGATACTTGAGTTTCATTTGGTCTTCACGTTCCCATGTAAACTCAGGACCACGTTTAGAATCCCAACGGACTTTGACTATAGGAATGCGGCTGCGTTTGAGTTGGTTGATCTCACGGTCCATGATTTCCACCGGTTTCTCGACAAAGTGCATCGTTTCATCAATGCGCACGTCGTCAAGAGGTATGTGGAGGTTCTCATCAGCAAGACATTTCTTCAGGTTGGACACGTGGAAGGTTGGATGAACATTGTTGAGTGCTGGAGGTAGCTCAAGTTTGTAAGCCACTTTCCCGATTCTTTCAAGGATCTTGAACGGGCCTACGTAACGAGGTGCTAGCTTGCCTTTCTTTCCAAAGCGGATCACACCCTTCCAAGGGGATACTTTGAGAAGCACAAGGTCACCCACTTGGAATTCCAAGGGTTTTCGTCGCTTGTCGGCATAGCTCTTTTGTCGACTTCTCGCTACTCGGATGTTGTCACGGATTTGAAGGATTTTGTCGGATGTTTCCTGAATTAACTCGGGACCGGTGATTTGTGCTTCACCAATCTCGTTCCAACAGATGGGAGAACGGCATTTGCGACCATAAAGAGCTTCGAATGGAGCCATGTTGATGCTGGTGTGGTAGCTGTTATTGTAGGAGAATTCAATAAGTGTCAAGTGTGAATCCCAATTGCCACCAAAGTCTATGACACAGGCTCTCAGCATGTCTTCGAGCGTTTGGATTGTTCGTTCAGTCTGGCCATCAGTTTGGGGATGGTAGGCTGTGCTTAAATCCAATCGTGTGCCAAGTGCCTTTTGCAGAGATTGCCAAAATGTGGAAGTGAAACGAGCATCTCTGTCGGAGATTATGTTCAAAGGTATACAGTGTCGACTCACAATTTCGTCAATATAGATTCGGGCCAATTTCTCAACCCGATAGTCTTCACGGATGGGCAGGAAGTGTGCGGACTTTGTGAGACGGTCGATGATTACCCAAATGCTATCATAGCCGTTTGAAGTACAGGGAAGTTTAGTAATGAAATCCATGGCTAGATTCTCCCATTTCCACATGGGGATTTCCGGTTGTTCAAGTAAGCCGGAAGGACGTTGATGTTCGGCTTTGACTTTAGAGCATGTTAGACATTTTGCAACATAGAGTGCAATGTCTTTCTTCATACCAGGCCACCAATATTGTGGTCGAAGATTGTGATACATTTTATCCGCACCGGGATGAACAGAATACCGAGACTTGTGTGCCTCAGTCATGAGGAATTTCCGGAGATCATTGCGATTGGGAACCCAAATACGATCCAAGAAATAAAGCAAGCCATTGTTTTTAGTCTCTAGTTGGAATTCAGCACCACACGACATTTCCTCATACATATTGCCCTCGGTAATCGAGACGTGTTGAGCTGCTAGAATACGGGTTTGAATGTCGGAATGAATCTTGACACTTTGGAGCATGACACGTTCTTTACGGCTCAGCGCATCGGCTACCACGTTTGCCTTGCCGGGATGATAACGGATCTCGCAATCGTAATCATTGAGGAGTTCAACCCAACGTCGTTGCCTCATGTTGAGTTCTTTTTGGTTGAAGATGTGTTAGAGGCTTTTGTGGTCGGTGAATACCTCACATTTTGTGCCATATAGATAATGTCTCCAAATCTTCAAGGCAAATATGACTGCACCCAACTCCAAATCGTGCGTCGTATAGTTTTTCTCGTGGATCTTGAGTTGCCTCGATGCATAAGCGATTACCTTGCCTCGTTGCATGAGAACACAACCAAGGCCTAGGTTAGAGGCATCACAGTAGACGACTAGATCATCGTTTCCTTCGGGAAGAGTCAGAATAGGAGCATCACATAACTTCTGTTTAAGAGTTTGGAAAGCTTCTTCTTGTTTCGGCCCCCATACATAAGGTTTACCTTTATGCGTCAAGGCAGTGAGGGGAACAGCAATCTTGGAGAAGTTAGAAATGAATCTTCGGTAATAACCCGCTAAACCAAGGAACGAACGAACCTCGGTAGGGGTTTGAGGAGCACTCCAATTCTTGACAGCTTCGATCTTGGCAGGGTCGACATGTATTCCCTTTTTATTGACAACATGACCCAAAAATTGAACCTCCTTTAGCCAAAATTCACATTTGGAGAACTTGGCGTATAATTGTTCGGTTCTCAGGAGATCCAAAATCATTCTAAGGTGTTGTTCATGTTCTTCCTCAGTCTTGGAATAGATCAAGATGTCATCGATGAAAACGATCACGAATTTGTCAAGGTATGGTTTGCACATGCGGTTCATGAGATCCATAAAGACAGCAGGTGCATTGGTCAACCCAAAAGGAATAACCGTGAACTCGTAATGACCATATCTTGTTCGGAAGGCGGTCTTTGGAATATCTTCTTCTCGGACACGCAGTTGGTGATAACCAGATCGAAGATCAATCTTCGAGAAACAAGTAGAACCTTGGAGTTGATCGAAGAGGTCGTCAATCCTAGGTAACGGGTAGCGGTTTTTGATTGTAAGCTTGTTGAGCTCTCGATAGTCAATACACATGCGGAATGAACCATCCTTCTTTTTAACAAACAAGACTGGTGCACCCCACGGTGAATGACTTGGCCGTATGAAACCTTTGTCAGCGAGTTCTTGAAGTTGACTTGCAAGTTCTTGCAATTCGGAAGGTGCAAGCCGGTATGGAGCTTTAGCCACAGGGTTTGCTCCGGGTATAAGATCGATTCGAAACTTTACTTCCCGAACAGGTGGAAGGCCAGGCAAGTCATCGGGAAAGACTTCGGGAAACTCCCGAATGATGGGAATATCTTCTATTCTTCTTTCCTTGTCTTCTTTTTGGATTACATGAGCTAGGAAAACCATGCACTTCTTTCGTATGTATTTCTGGGTGGCGATGCAGGACATCAGTTTGAGTCCTTTGCAAGGTTTCTCGCCAAAGACTTTCAATATGTCTCCCGATGGAAGAGGTATTCGGATGTATTTTTCAAAACACATGACTTCGGCGTGGTTTTTAGACAACCAATCCATGCCGATGATGACGTCAAAACTCCCTAATGGCATTGGTATTAGGTTGACTGGAAATGTGTGACCATTGAGTTCTAATGAGCAGTCATGGACAATGGAGTCAATAGTGATGGAATTTCCATCCGCTACTTCAACGGTGAAGGTTTTCTCTAGTTTGGATCGTGTTTTTGCAAGTAAAGGTTCAAAGTTAAGGGACACAAAACTCTTATCGGCTCCGGTATCAAATAGTATAGAAGCATATTGGTTATTCATAAGAAACGTACCGTTGACCACATGATCGCTGGCCTGAGCCTCGTTGGCGTTGATGTTGAAGGCACGCCCACGAGCTCCGCCTTGAGTATTGTTCACAAGTTTTGGACATCGGTCTCGGAAGTGGTTTGGGTCGCCACACTCGAAGCAAGCATGCCCATTACCAATAGCTGGAACTGCTGGATTAGCCCCGTTTCCCCGGTTGACTTGATTACCAGATGGATTACTTCTGCAGGTGTTAGCTACATGCCCATATCTTCCACAGCTGGCACATAGGCGGCAGGGTACATTTGGGAAATGGTGATAATTGCAGGTGTTGCACAACGGATTGTTTCCCACATATTGTTTCTTGACTCGGTTCTGAGCCATAGGAGCAACTTGGTTGACTGGGGCAGCCGGAGTGATCACGGCATAGTTCTTAGCTTTCCTCTTCCTCGTGTTGTGGTTCGGTTCGGCTTTGACCTCCTTGACATGAGCAGGAGGTGTTGTGGTGTCAAAAACTTTCTTGGCCCCCTTTCTGGTAAGAGTACCTGCTTTAACGTGATTATCAGTCAAAGTAGCAGCCAGACGAATAGCATCCTCCAGGCTTGCAGGATTTCTTCCTAAAACAGTGTCCTGGATTTGTCTCGGTAGGCCACCGATATATTTTTCAATACACCTAGACAAAGGCGTAACCATGTGAGGTACCAGCATGCTTAGTTCGTGAAAACGGTTGGTGTATGCTAAGCTTTCACCACTATCTTGGGTAAGATCCCAAAATTCTGCTTCCAGCTTTTTCATTTCGTTTCGAGGACAGAATTCCTCGGTCATGATCCTTTTTAGCTCATCCCATGGCAGAGCCATTGCTACTTCTACTCCCCTTGTTCTCTTCTCCCCATTCCACCAGGTTAGTGCCCGTTTTTGGAAGACACTAGTGGCATGGCGGACTCGCAGATTGTCCGGACAGTCACTATTGAGGAAGGTGCCCTCAATATTTTCGAACCATTGAAGGAGTCCCGTGGCTCCTTCGGTACCATAAAATTTCAGGGGATTGCAAGAGTTGAAATGCTTGAAGGTACATTGTGGCGGGTTGGCACCACCGCCACCACCAGTATTAGCACTACCACTGGCGTTCCCATTGTTGTTGTTATTGGCTTGAGTTAGTTGAGTTACTAGCTGAGTGAGGAGAGCAGCAAGGTCGGTATTATTGTTGTTGTTGGCATTGCCGGTATTGGTGTTGGTGCTATTGTTGGCGTTGTCGGTGTTGTTGCGGTTGATGTTACGACGAGGAGGCATTCTATAAAAAGAGAGTGATACAAAAGTGTTGTGAGAATTAAAAAAATCCGTTGAAATTTTGGATAGGAGGAAAAATAACACATTTATTTCATAGTTCGGATTGTTTTCAAGTAATCACATTTCTACTTGAACACAATGACATATTAAGGTTAATTAGACTTATATAGTTTTCAAGGAGACGTGCTTTAGCCTATAGGTAAACACTCATCCCGGGAATTCCCAGGAAAGCATACGGATCCCTCGGTTGATTGGGATTTATATGAAATGCTTTCCTAGACAGAAAACCCAGAATACAGGTGTCACCCTTCCAGATTGCACATGTCCTTTAATAATTAACAGAGTCTAAAACCTTAACGGGTATATAAAAATATTTTTGATAGACTAGTGTCTACGAGTATGAGTTTTTCCACAAGTTATGGCGATGATGACATAGAAGCAGTTAAGGAGGATACGCGGCTTAGGATACGGGTATGGATACGATTTATTTAATTTATTATTTACGTATGCTTATTAAGTCATGTAGTCTAAACATTTTAAGTATCAAATAACTAACACATAAAGCATGTGACATATAGCAAATAGCACGTATCACATAAAACATGTAGCATGGCATTGTTGGGTGTCCTAAAGTTATAGTCTAGGTCAATGGTGTCTAATAACCTAATTCCCTATAACCAAGGCTCTGATACCAATCTGTCACACCCCAACCGGCAGCGGAAACGTCGGGGCGTGAAGCGTGCAGACTGTTCATAGCTCATGGTTTGCTAAGGTTGAAATAATTAAACATGCAGTTTTCATTGAAATCAAACAACAATCCAACAAGTACACGAAACATAACCAAATACATAACAATGTTTATTTTAGAGCCTTTTAACTAGGTCCTCAAACTAGGTGGAAGCAACTTGTAATCATCTCAATTGTTAGCACCTGAAACATGATTTAAAAACAAGGGTCAACTAAAAAGTTGGTGAGCATACATAAGTTTTGACACACAAATAAGAGTTCAAAACTGTTTATACAATTCCTTGATTCACATGGTATATAAGACAAATATGGAGAATCTATAGTTATACTAGGTGCACAATCAAACCTTGTGACTGAGGCATAACACGCAGGTTACCCTAATGTAAAGTCGGTAACAAACACCCTACCCGGGTGGGTTTGTCAGACTCAATAGTACTATCCTTGTTTACCGTTGGCTTGTACAGAGTTAATGATTGCACGAGTTGCGTCATGTATGTATAGTAATAACTCATAGCATTCAAGCATATTGCACAAATAATTCATGTAATCAAGTAAGGATTGTACTATGAAAGAGTTGCAATTTGTTTAATGTAAATCATGTCCACCCCAAAGGTGAAAAAGAGTAAAAGTGGGGTTATGTAGATTCACATGTGTTGGAGAGTGTAGATTGCACAACCAAGTAAATGTTAAGTGTTTGTGGGTCACGGAGCTTGACCTATCGAGTAAATGTATGACGTGTATTAATGCGGTGTATAAGGTTTAAAGTAACTATAGTGTTTCAGTGTATTGCAAGCGTAAGGATTTGCACTAATGAATTGTATCGTTTAGTTATGTATTTAAAATATAAGGTAGTGTGGTATATATATTTAATTGAATGTAATATAAACAAACAAATTCGTTTTATCTACTTATTTTAGAAAGCGTCACAAAATATAAAGTAGTTTATATTTATATAAGTTTTATTTGATGTAACTAGGATTTATACAATTGGTTTATAAAAGTCTTTTTCATAATAAAGTGTTTTATAAAATCTTGTTATAACTTTTTATAAATTTAGAAATTTTAAATGAAAATGTATTTTCAAATGGTAAGAATCGGTTTAAAACAATTTAATCGATGAAAATAATTGTTGTGCTTAATAATGGTGAGATTCTGTTTAAACAGTTAAGTTTATAACATAAGTTTTATAAAAATCATCAAATCTGAGAAACTGTAAAGATTCAGTTCTGACTGAGCACGACCGTGCTCATCAACGGCACGACCGCGCTCGCCTCCGGGCGTGACCGTGGTGGTCTGGAGCGCGCCCGTGGTCGAGTCAGAAGGCTACAGAGGTTCTGGTCATGGAGCACGACCGCGCCTAGTGTTTATTTTTGGTCAGGACTTGTTTGCTCGGTAAGCACGACCGGGCCTTACTCGGACCACGACTGTGCTTGGTTGGGCACGACCGCGCTCAGTGATGAGCGCGACCGTGTCGGGTCTTTTCCAGACATAATTCGATCAATTCTTATATTAAAAGCTTCTGTATTCTTAGGGCTTTCACTTAGTGGATGCTTGCGAAGCTATTTACATAGTTTAATTGTATTTATATCGTGTTTAAGTGGTAGTTCGACTAAAAGTGTAGTTTCGACTTTTTAGGTTCAAAATCGAATCGATCGCGTATTTTTACTACGAATTGACATAGGGCTTTCGTGGTAGAGGTAGATACGAAGCTAGAGACATATTACTTACTTGTTTAAATCGGGAAATTTAATGCAGTCGGCTACAAGTCGTGAGGTCGAGTTTCTCGGCGATCGATCGGACGACAGAGGTTGTATGCGAGTCGAGTGAATGCTCCGAGAGGTCGAGAGGGTGCATGTGAAGGTGTAGGGGGCATTGGATTCTCCTTATAACGTCAAATTTGCGAATTCATGATTGTGGTGGGAGTGGGTAGTTGATGATTGAAATAGGTCGATTGGAGTACGAAATTGGAGACGTGTTTCAGATGGTGTACAGTTGCGTATGGTCGGACGCGTGAAATCCGGCCTTAACGCGATTTGATTCGACGAGCATGGACCACTGACTGACTCTGCGGAGTCACGTGGTTTCAGCAGCGCGACCGTGTCTGTATTAGGCACGACTGTGCTTTGACTCTAGGCGCGACCGTGCTTGTATCTAGGCACGATCGTGTTTGACACTTTTTATCGTTTTTGAGTTTTTGTCAATTTAGGTCCACGAGGTTTGTGAGATAATGGCGTTATTGTAACATAATGTATTGTATGTGTAATTGCTTTTACGGTTGTTGCACACGAATTGAAATTGAAATACTCGTTTTATTGCATCGAAACGTTTACATGGTAAAAAAAGAAACCAGAAATGTTACAATCGGTGATAGTGGTCCATTACAGCCTCTAACATATTATAGTTGCTCTAAGAGGATTATATAGGAGTGTAGTGAGTCATAGTTAGGTGTTAACGCCCAATAACATGCCATACTTTCATTAATGGGTTGTATTGGGACTGGATTTCTGTTAGTGGCCCATTATAGCCTCTATCATGTCATAGTTGCTCTAAAAGGGTTGTATAGGAGTGTAGTGAGTCATAGTTAGGTGTTAACGCCCAATAACATGTCATACTTTCATTAATGGGCCGTATTGGGCCTGGATTTCTGTTAGTGGCCCATTATTGCCTTTATCATGTCATAGTTATTCTAAAAGGGTTATATTGGAGTGTAGTGAGTCATAGTTAAGTGTTAACGCCCAATAACATGTCATACTTTCATTAATGGGTCGTATTGGGCCTTATTGGTGATAGTGGCCCATTATAGCGTCTATCATGACATAGCTGCTCTAAGAGTGTTGTATTTGAGTGTTATGAGTTGTAGTTAGGTGTTAATGCCAAAAAAATGCCTTACTTTCTATAATGGGCCGTATTGGCCCTTGATCGGTGATAGTGGTCCATTATAGCCTCTATCATGTCATAGTTGCTCTAAAAGGGTTATATAGGAGTGTAGTTAGTCATATATAGGTGTTAACGCCCAATAACGTGACATACTTTCATTAATGGGTCGTATTGGGCCTGGATTTCTGTTAGTGGCCCATTATAGCCTCTATCATGTCATAGTTGCTCTAAAAGGGTTATATAGGAGTGTAGTGAGTCATAGTTAAGTGTTAACGCCCAATAACATGTCATACTTTCATTAATGGGCCATATTTGGCCTTATGGGTGATAGTGGCCCATTATAGCTTCTTCTATCATGACATAGCCGCTCTAAGAGTGTTGTATATGTGTGTTGTCAGTCGTAGTTAGGTGTTAATGCCAATAAAATGCCATACTTTGATTAATTGGCCGTATTGGGCCTTGATCGGTGATAGTGGTTCATTATAGCCTCTACCATATTATAGTTGCTCTAAGAGGCTTATATAGGGTGTAATGAGTCATAGTTAGGTGTTAACGCCCAAAAACATGTCATACATTCATTAATGGGCCGTATTGGGCCTGGATTTCTGTTAGTAGCCCATTATAGCCTCTATCATGTCATAGTTGCTCTAAAAGGGTTATATAGGAGTGTAGTGAGTCATACTAAGGTGTTAATGCCCAATAACATGTCATACTTTCAATAATTGGCCGTATTGGGCCTGGATTTCTGTTAGTGGCCCATTGATGCTTCTATCATGTCATAGTTGCTCTAAAAGGGTTATATTGGAGTGTAGTGAGTCATCCTTAAGTGTTAACGCCCAATAACATGTCATACTTTCATTAATGGGTCGTATTGGGCCTTATTGGTGATAGTGGCCCATTATAGCCTCTATCATAACATAGCTGCTCTAAGAGTGTTGTGAGTCGTAGTTAGGTGTTTATGCCAAAAAAATGCCTTACTTTAATTAATGGGCCGTATTTGGCCTTGATCGGTGATAGTGGTCCATTATAGCCTCTATCATGTCATAGTTGCTATAAAAGGGTTATATAGGAGTGTAGTGAGTCATAGTTAGGTGTTAATGCCCAATAACGTGTCATACTTTCATCAATGGGCCGTATTGGTCCTGGATTTCTGTTAGTGGCCCATTATAGCCTCTATCTTGTCATAGTTGCTCTAAAAGGGTTATATAGGAGTGTAGTGAGTCATCGTTAAGTGTTAACTCCCAATAACATGTCATACTTTCATTAATGGGCCATATTCGGCCTTATGGGTGATAGTGGCCCATTATAGCTTCTATCATGACATAGCTGCTCTAAGAGTGTTGTATATGAGTGTTGTGAGTCGTAGTTAGGTGTTAATGCCAATAAAATGCCTTACTTTCATTAATGGGCCGTATTGGGCCTTGATCGGTGATAGTGGTCCATTATAGCCTCTACCATATTATAGTTGCTCTAAGAGGGTTATATTGGAGTGTAGTGAGTCATAGTTAGGTGTTAACGCCCAATAACATGCCATACTTTCATTAATGGGCTGTATATGGGGACTGGATTTCTGTTAGTGGCCCATTATAGCCTCTATCATGTCATAGTTGCTCTAAAAGGGTTATATAGGAGTGCAGTGAGTCGTAATTAAGTGTTAACGCCCAATAACATGTCATACTTTCATTAATGGGTCGTATTGGGCCTTATTGGTGATAGTGGCCCATTATAGCTTCTATCATGACATAGTTGCTCTAAGAGTGTTGTATATGAGTGTTGTGAGTGATAGTTAGGTGTTAATGCCAATAAAATGCCTTACTTTCATTAATGGGCCGTACTGGGCCATGATCGGTGATAGTAGTTCATTATAGCCTCTACCATATTATAGTTGCTCTAAGAGGCTTATATAGGAGTGTAGTGAGTCATAGTTAGGTGTTAACGCCCAAGAACATGTCATACTTTCATTAATGGGCCGTATTGGGACTGGATTTCTGTTGGTGGCCCATTATAGCCTCTATCATGTCATAGTTGCTCTAAAAGGGTTGTATAGGAGTGTAGTGAGTCATAGTTAGATGTTAACGCCCAATAACATGTCATACTTTCATTAATGGGCCGTATTGGGCCTGGATTTTCGTTAGTGGCCTATTATTGCCTCTATCATGTCATAGTTGTTCTAAGAGGGTTATATTGGAGTGTAGTGAGTCATAGTTAGGTGTTAACGCCCAATAACATGCCATACTTTCATTAATGGGCTGTATATGGGGACTGGATTTCTGTTAGTGGCACATTATAGCCTCTATCATGTCATAGTTGCTCTAAAAGGGTTATATAGGAGTGCAGTGAGTCATAATTAAGTGTTAACGCCCAATAACATGTCATACTTTCATTAATGGGTCGTATTGGGCCTTATTGGTGATAGTGGCCCATTATAGCTTCTATCATGACATAGTTGCTCTAAGAGTGTTGTATATGAGTGTTGTGAGTGATAGTTAGGTGTTAATGCCAATAAAATGCCTTACTTTCATTAATGGGCCGTACTGGGCCATGATCGGTGATAGTAGTTCAATATAGCCTCTACCATATTATAGTTGCTCTAAGAGGCTTATATAGGAGTGTAGTGAGTCATAGTTAGGTGTTAACGCCCAAGAACATGTCATACTTTCATTAATGGGCCGTATTGGGACTGGATTTCTGTTGGTGGCCCATTATAGCCTCTATCATGTCATAGTTGCTCTAAAAGGGTTGTATAGGAGTGTAGTGAGTCATAGTTAGGTGTTAACGCGCAATAACATGTCATACTTTCATTAATGGGCCGTATTGGGCCTGGATTTTCGTTAGTGGCCTATTATTGCCTCTATCATGTCATAGTTGTTCTAAAAGGGTTATATAGGAGTGTAGTGAGTCATAGTTAAGTGTTAACGCCCAATAACATGTCATACTTTCATTAATCGGTCGTATTGGGCCTTGATTTCTGTTGGTGGCCCATTATAGCCTCTATCATGTCATAGTTGCTCTAAAAGGGTTATATAGGAGTGTAGTTAGTCATAGTTAGGTGTTAACGCCCAATAACGTGACATACTTTCATTAATGGGTCGTATTGGGCCTGGATTTCTGTTAGTGGCCCATTATAGCCTCTATCATGTCATAGTTGCTCTAAAAGGGTTATATAGGAGTGTAGTGAGTCATAGTTAAGTGTTAACGCCCAATAACATGTCATACTTTCATTAATGGGCCATATTTGGCCTTATGGGTGATAGTGGCCCATTATAGCTTCTTCTATCATGACATAGCTGCTCTAAGAATGTTGTATATGTGTGTTGTCAGTCGTAGTTAGGTGTTAATGCCAATAAAATGCCATACTTTCATTAATTGGCCGTATTGGGCCTTGATCGGTGATAGTGGTTCATTATAGCCTCTACCATATTATAGTTGCTCTAAGAGGCTTATATAGGGTGTAATGAGTCATAGTTAGGTGTTAACGCCCAAAAACATGTCATACATTCATTAATGGGCCGTATTGGGCCTGGATTTCTGTTAGTGGCCCATTATAGCCTCTATCATGTCATAGTTGCTCTAAAAGGGTTATATAGGAGTGTAGTGAGTCATACTAAGGTGTTAATGCCCAATAACATGTCATACTTTCAATAATTGGCCGTATTGGGCCTGGATTTCTGTTAGTGGCCCGTTGATGCTTCTATCATGTCATAGTTGCTCTAAAAGGGTTATATTGGAGTGTAGTGAGTCATCCTTAAGTGTTAACGCCCAATAACATGTCATACTTTCATTAATGGGTCGTATTGGGCCTTATTGGTGATAGTGGCCCATTATAGCCTCTATCATAACATAGCTGCTCTAAGAGTGTTGTGAGTCGTAGTTAGGTGTTTATGCCAAAAAAATGCCTTACTTTAATTAATGGGCCGTATTTGGCCTTGATCGGTGATAGTGGTCCATTATAGCCTCTATCATGTCATAGTTGCTATAAAAGGGTTATATAGGAGTGTAGTGAGTCATAGTTAGGTGTTAATGCCCAATAACGTGTCATACTTTCATCAATGGGCCGTATTGGTCCTGGATTTCTGTTAGTGGCCCATTATAGCCTCTATCTTGTCATAGTTGCTCTAAAAGGGTTATATAGGAGTGTAGTGAGTCATCGTTAAGTGTTAACTCCCAATAACATGTCATACTTTCATTAATGGGCCATATTCGGCCTTATGGGTGATAGTGGCCCATTATAGCTTCTATCATGACATAGCTGCTCTAAGAGTGTTGTATATGAGTGTTGTGAGTCGTAGTTAGGTGTTAATGCCAATAAAATGCCTTACTTTCATTAATGGGCCGTATTGGGCCTTGATCGGTGATAGTGGTCCATTATAGCCTCTACCATATTATAGTTGCTCTAAGAGGGTTATATTGGAGTGTAGTGAGTCATAGTTAGGTGTTAACGCCCAATAACATGCCATACTTTCATTAATGGGCTGTATATGGGGACTGGATTTCTGTTAGTGGCCCATTATAGCCTCTATCATGTCATAGTTGCTCTAAAAGGGTTATATAGGAGTGCAGTGAGTCGTAATTAAGTGTTAACGCCCAATAACATGTCATACTTTCATTAATGGGTCGTATTGGGCCTTATTGGTGATAGTGGCCCATTATAGCTTCTATCATGACATAGTTGCTCTAAGAGTGTTGTATATGAGTGTTGTGAGTGATAGTTAGGTGTTAATGCCAATAAAATGCCTTACTTTCATTAATGGGTCGTACTGGGCCATGATCGGTGATAGTAGTTCATTATAGCCTCTACCATATTATAGTTGCTCTAAGAGGCTTATATAGGAGTGTAGTGAGTCATAGTTAGGTGTTAACGCCCAAGAACATGTCATACTTTCATTAATGGGCCGTATTGGGACTGGATTTCTGTTGGTGGCCCATTATAGCCTCTATCATGTCATAGTTGCTCTAAAAGGGTTGTATAGGAGTGTAGTGAGTCATAGTTAGATGTTAACGCCCAATAACATGTCATACTTTCATTAATGGGCCGTATTGGGCCTGGATTTTCGTTAGTGGCCTATTATTGCCTCTATCATGTCATAGTTGTTCTAAGAGGGTTATATTGGAGTGTAGTGAGTCATAGTTAGGTGTTAACGCCCAATAACATGCCATACTTTCATTAATGGGCTGTATATGGGGACTGGATTTCTGTTAGTGGCACATTATAGCCTCTATCATGTCATAGTTGCTCTAAAAGGGTTATATAGGAGTGCAGTGAGTCATAATTAAGTGTTAACGCCCAATAACATGTCATACTTTCATTAATGGGTCGTATTGGGCCTTATTGGTGATAGTGGCCCATTATAGCTTCTATCATGACATAGTTGCTCTAAGAGTGTTGTATATGAGTGTTGTAAGTGATAGTTAGGTGTTAATGCCAATAAAATGCCTTACTTTCATTAATGGGCCGTACTGGGCCATGATCGGTGATAGTAGTTCATTATAGCCTCTACCATATTATAGTTGCTCTAAGAGGCTTATATAGGAGTGTAGTGAGTCATAGTTAGGTGTTAACGCCCAAGAACAAGTCATACTTTCATTAATGGGCCGTATTGGGACTGGATTTCTGTTGGTGGCCCATTATAGCCTCTATCATGTCATAGTTGCTCTAAAAGGGTTGTATAGGAGTGTAGTGAGTCATAGTTAGGTGTTAACGCGCAATAACATGTCATACTTTCATTAATGGGCCGTATTGGGCCTGGATTTCCGTTAGTGGCCTATTATTGCCTCTATCATGTCATAGTTGTTCTAAAAGGGTTATATAGGAGTGTAGTGAGTCATAGTTAAGTGTTAACGCCCAATAACATGTCATACTTTCATTAATCGGTCGTATTGGGCCTTGATTTCTGTTGGTGGCCCATTATAGCCTCTATCATGTTATAGTTGCTCTAAAAGGGTTATATAGGAGTGCAGTGAGTCATAATTAAGTGTTAACGCCCAATAACATGTCATACTTTCATTAATGGGTCGTATTGGGCCTTATGGGTGATAGTGGCCAATTATAGCTTCTATCATGACATAGTTGCTCTAAGAGTGTTGTATATGAGTGTTGTGAGTGATAGTTAGGTGTTAATGCCAATAAAATGCCTTACTTTCATTAATGGGCCGTACTGGGCCATGATCGGTGATAGTAGTTCATTATAGCCTCTACCATATAATAGTTGCTCTAAGAGGCTTATATAGGAGTGTAGTGAGTCATAGTTAGGTGTTAACGCCCAAGAACATGTCATACTTTCATTAATGGGCCGTATTGGGACTGGATTTCTGTTGGTGGCCCATTATAGCCTCTATCATGTCATAGTTGCTCTAAAAGGGTTGTATAGGAGTGTAGTGAGTCATAGTTAGGTGTTAACGCGCAATAACATGTCATACTTTCATTAATGGGCCGTATTGGGCCTGGATTTCCGTTAGTGGCCTATTATTGCCTCTATCATGTCATAGTTGTTCTAAAAGGGTTATATAGGAGTGTAGTGAGTCATAGTTAAGTGTTAACGCCCAATAACATGTCATACTTTCATTAATCGGTCGTATTGGGCCTTGATTTCTGTTGGTGGCCCATTATAGCCTCTATCATGTCATAGTTGCTCTAAAAGGGTTATATAGGAGTGCAGTGAGTCATAATTAAGTGTTAACGCCCAATAACATGTCATACTTTCATTAATGGGTCGTATTGGGCCTTATGGGTGATAGTGGCCCATTATAGCTTCTATCATGACATAGTTGCTCTAAGAGTGTTGTATATGAGTGTTGTGAGTGATAGTTAGGTGTTAATGCCAATAAAATGCCTTACTTTCATTAATGGGCCATACTGGGCCATGATCGGTGATAGTAGTTCATTATAGCCTCTACCATATAATAGTTGCTCTAAGAGGCTTATATAGGAGTGTAGTGAGTCATAGTTAGGTGTTAACGCCCAAGAACATGTCATACTTTCATTAATGGGCCGTATTGGGACTGGATTTCTGTTGGTGGCCCATTATAGCCTCTATCATGTCATAGTTGCTCTAAAAGGGTTGTATAGGAGTGTAGTGAGTCATAGTTAGGTGTTAACGCCCAATAACATGTCATACTTTCATTAATGGGCCGTATTGGGCCTGGATTTCCGTTAGTGGCCTATTATTGCCTCTATCATGTCATAGTTGTTCTAAAAGGGTTATATAGGAGTGTAGTGAGTCATAGTTAAGTGTTAACGCCCAATAACATGTCATACTTTCATTAATCGGTCGTATTGGGCCTTGATTTCTGTTGGTGGCCCATTATAGCCTCTATCATGTCATAGTTGCTCTAAAAGGGTTATATAGGAGTGCAGTGAGTCATAATTAAGTGTTAACGCCCAATAACATGTCATACTTTCATTAATGGGTCGTATTGGGCCTTATTGGTGATAGTGGCCCATTATAGCTTCTATCATGACATAGTTGCTCTAAGAGTGTTGTATATGAGTGTTGTGAGTGATAGTTAGGTGTTAATGCCAATAAAATGCCTTACTTTCATTAATGGGCCGTACTGGGCCATGATCGGTGATAGTAGTTCATTATAGCCTCTACCATATTATAGTTGCTCTAAGAGGCTTATATAGGAGTGTAGTGAGTCATAGTTAGGTGTTAACGCCCAAGAACATGTCATACTTTCATTAATGGGCCGTATTGGGACTGGATTTCTGTTGGTGGCCCATTATAGCCTCTATCATGTCATAGTTGCTCTAAAAGGGTTGTATAGGAGTGTAGTGAGTCATAGTTAGGTGCTAACGCCCAATAACATGTCATACTTTCATTAATGGGCCGTATTGGGCATGGATTTCCGTTAGTGGCCTATTATTGCCTCTATCATGTCATAGTTGTTCTAAAAGGGTTATATAGGAGTGTAGTGAGTCATAGTTAAGTGTTAACGCCCAAAAACATGTCACAATTTCATTAATCGGTCGTATTGGGCCTTAGTGGTGATAGTGGCCCATTATAGCCTCTATCAAGACATAGCTGCTCTAAGAGTGTTGTATTTGAGTATTGTGAGTTGTAGTTAGGTGTTAATGCCAAAAAAATGCCTTACTTTCTATAGTGGGCCATATTTGGCCTTGATCGGTGATAGTGATCCATTATTGCCTCTATCATGTCATAATTGCTCTAAAAGGGTTATATAGGAGTGTAGTGAGTCATAGTTAGGTGTTATCGCCCAATAACGTGTCATACTTTCATTAATGGGTCCTATTGGGACTGGATTTCTGTTGGTGTCCCATTATAGCCTCTATCATGTCATAGTTGCTCTAAAAGGGTTATATTGGAGTGTAGTGAGTCATAGTTAAGTGTTAACGCCCAATAACATGTCATACTTTCATTAATGGGCCATATTCGGCCTTATTGGTGATAGTGGCCCATTATAGCTTCTATCATGACGTAGCTGCTCTAAGAGTGTTGTATTTGAGTGTTTTGAGTTGTAGTTAGGTGTTAATGCCAATAAAATGCCTTACTTTCATTAATGGGCCGTATTGGGCCTTGATCGGTGATAGTGGTCCATTATAGCCTCTACCATTTTATAGTTGCTCAAAGAGGCTTATATAGGAGTGTAGTGAGTCATAGTTAGGTGTTAACGCCCAATAACATGCCATACTTTCATTAATGGGCTGTATTGGGACTGGATTTCTGTTAGTGGCCCATTATAGCCTCTATCATGTCATAGTTGCTCTAAAAGGGTTATATAGGAGTGTAGTGAGTCATCGTTAAGTGTTAACGCCCAATAACATGTCATACTTTCATTAATGGGCCATATTCGGCCTTATGAGTGATAGTGGCCCATTATAGCCTCTATCATGACATAGCTGCTCTAAGAATGTTGTATATGAGTGTTGTGAGTCATAGTTAGGTGTTAATGTCAATAGAATGCCTTACTTTCATTAATGGGCCGTATTGGGCCTTGATCGGTGATAGTGGTCCATTATAGCCTCTACCATATTATAGTTTCTCTAAGAGGCTTACATAGGAGTGTAGTGAGTCATAGTTAGGTGTTAACGCCCAATAACATGCCATACTTTCATTAATGGGCTGTATTGGGACTGGATTTCTGTTAGTGGCCCACTATAGCCTCTATCATGTCATAATTGCTCTAAAAGGGTTATATAGGAGTGTAGTGAGTCATAGTTAGGTGTTAACGCCCAATAACATGTCATACTTTCATTAATGGGCCGTATTGGGCCTGGATTTCTGTTGGTGGCCCATTATAGCCTCTATCATGTCATAGTTGTTCTAAAAGGGTTATATAGGAGTGCAGTGAGTCATAATTAAGTGTTAAAGCCCAATAACATGTCATACTTTCATTAATGGGTCGTATTGTGCCTTATTGGTGATAGTTGCCCATTATAGCTTCTATCATGACATAGTTGCTCTAAGAGTGTTGTATATGAGTGTTGTGAGTCATAGTTAGGTGTTAATGGCAATAAAATTCCTTACTTTCATTAATGGGCTGTACTGGGCCATGATCGGTGATAGTAGTTCATTATAGCCTCTACCATAATATAGTTGCTCTAAGAGGCTTATATAGGAGTGTAGTGAGTCATAGTTAGGTGTTAACGCCCAATAACATGTCATACTTTCATTAATGGGCCGTATTGGGACTGGATTTCTGTTGGTGGCCCATTATAGCCTCTATCATGTCATACTTGCTCTAAATGGGTTATATAGGAGTGTAGTGAGTCATAGTTAAGTGTTAACGCCCAAGAACATGTCATACTTTCACTAATGGGCCATATTCGGCCTTATTGGTGATAGTGGCCCATTATAGCTTCTGTCATGACATAGCTGCTCTAAGAGTGTTGTATATGAGTGTTGTGAGTCATAGTTAGGTGTTAATGCCAATAAAATGCCTTACTTTCATTAATGGGCCGTATTGGGCCTTGATCGGTGATAGTGGTCCATTACAGCCTCTAACATATTATAGTTGCTCAAAGAGGCTTATATAGGAGTGTAGTGAGTCATAGTTAGGTGTTAACGCCCAATAACATGACATACTTTCATTAATAGGTTGTATTGGGACTGGATTTCTGTTACTGGCCCATTATAGCCTCTATCATGTTCTAGTTGCTCTAAAAGGGTTGTATAGGAGTGTAGTGAGTCACAGTTAGGTGTTAACGCCCAATAACATGTCATACATTCATTAATGGGCCGTATTGGGCCTGGATTTCTGTTAGTGGCCCATTATTGCCTCTATCATGTCATAGTTGTTCTAAAAGGGTTATATAGGAGTGTAGTGAGTCATAGTTAAGTGTTAACGCCCAATAACATGTCATACTTTCATTAATGGGCCATATTTGGCCTTATGGGTGATAGTGGCCCATTATAGCTTCTATCATGACCTAGCTGCTCTAAGAGTGTTGTATATGAGTGTTGTGAGTCGTAGTTAGGTGTTAATGCCAATAAAATGCCTTACTTTCATTAATGGGCCGTATTGGGCCTTGATCGGTGATAGTGGTCCATTATAGTCTCTACCATATTATAGTTGCTCTAAGAGGCTTATATAAAAGTGTAGTGAGTCATAGTTACGTGTTAACGCCCAATAACATGCCATACTTTCATTAATGGGCTGTATTGGGACTGGATTTTTGTTAGTGGCCCATTATAGCCTCTATCATGTCATAGTTGCTCTAAAAGGGTTATATAGGAGTGTAGTGAGTCATAGTTAGGTGTTAACGCCCAATAACATGTCATACTTTCATTAATGGGCCGTATTGGGCCTGGATTTCTGTTGGTGGCCCATTATAGCCTCTATCATGTCATAGTTGCTCTAAAAGGGTTATATAGGAGTGCAGTGAGTCATAATTAAGTGTTAACGCCCAATAACATGTCATACTTTCATTAATGGGTCGTATTGTGCCTTATTGGTGATAGTGGCCCATTATAGCTTCTATCATGACATAGTTGCTCTAAGAGTGTTGTATATGAGTGTTGTGAGTCATAGTTAGGTGTTAATGCCAATAAAATGCCTTACTTTCTTTAATGGGCTGCACTGGGCCATGATCGGTGATAGTAGTTCATTATAGCCTCTACCATAATATAGTTGCTCTAAGAGGCTTATATAGGAGTGTAGTGAGTCATAGTTAGGTGTTAACGCCCAATAACATGTCATACTTTCATTAATGGGCCGTATTGGGACTGGATTTCTGTTGGTGGCCCATTATAGCCTCTATCATGTCATAGTTGCTCTAAATGGGTTATATAGGAGTGTAGTGAGTCATAGTTAAGTGTTAACGCCCAAGAACATGTCATACTTTCACTAATGGGCCATATTCGGCCTTATTGGTGATAGTGGCCCATTATAGCTTCTGTCATGACATAGCTGCTCTAAGAGTGTTGTATATGAGTGTTGTGAGTCATAGTTAGTTGTTAATGCCAATAAAATGCCTTACTTTCATTAATGGGCCGTATTGGGCCTTGATCGGTGATAGTGGTCCATTACAGCCTCTAACATATTATAGTTGCTCAAAGAGGCTTATATAGGAGTGTAGTGAGTCATAGTTAGGTGTTAACGCCCAATAACATGACATACTTTCATTAATAGGTTGTATTGGGACTGGATTTCTGTTAGTGGCCCATTATAGCCTCTATCATGTTCTAGTTGCTCTAAAAGGGTTGTATAGGAGTGTAGTGAGTCACAGTTAGGTGTTAACGCCCAATAACATGTCATACATTCATTAATGGGCCGTATTGGGCCTGGATTTCTGTTAGTGGCCCATTATTGCCTCTATCATGTCATAGTTGTTCTAAAAGTGTTATATAGGAGTGTAGTGAGTCATAGTTAAGTGTTAACGCCCAATAACATGTCATACTTTCATTAATGGGCCATATTTGGCCTTATGGGTGATAGTGGCCCATTATAGCTTCTATCATGACCTAGCTGCTCTAAGAGTGTTGTATATGAGTGTTGTGAGTCGTAGTTAGGTGTTAATGCCAATAAAATGCCTTACTTTCATTAATGGGCCGTATTGGGCCTTGATCGGTGATAGTGGTCCATTATAGCCTCTACCATATTATAGTTGCTCTAAGAGGCTTATATAAAAGTGTAGTGAGTCATAGTTACGTGTTAACGCCCAATAACATGCCATACTTTCATTAATGGGCTGTATTGGGACTGGATTTTTGTTAGTGGCCCATTATAGCCTCTATCATGTCATAGTTGCTCTAAAAGGGTTATATAGGAGTGTAGTGAGTCATAGTTAGGTGTTAACGCCCAATAACATGTCATACATTCATTAATGGGCCGTATTGGGCCTGGATTTCTGTTGGTGGCCCATTATAGCCTCTATCATGTCATAGTTGCTCTAAAAGGGTTATATAGGAGTGCAGTGAGTCATAATTAAGTGTTAACGCCCAATAACATGTCATACTTTCATTAATGGGTCGTATTGTGCCTTATTGGTGATAGTGGCCCATTATAGCTTCTATCATGACATAGTTGCTCTAAGAGTGTTGTATATGAGTGTTGTGAGTCATAGTTAGGTGTTAATGCCAATAAAATGCCTTACTTTCTTTAATGGGCCGTATTGGGACTGGATTTCTGTTGGTGGCCCATTATAGACTCTATCATGTCATAGTTGCTCTAAAAGGGTTATATAGGAGTGTAGTGAGTCATAGTTAAGTGTTAACGCCCAAGAACATGTCATACTTTCACTAATGGGCCATATTCGGCCTTATTGGTGATACTGGCCCATTATAGATTCTATCATGACATAGCTGCTCTAAGAGTGTTGTATATGAGTGTTGTGAGTCATAGTTTGGTGTTAATGCCAATAAAATGCCTTACTTTCATTAATGGGCCGTATTGGGCCTTGATCGGTGATAGTGGTCCATTACAGCCTCTAACATATTATAGTTGCTCAAAGAGGCTTATATAGGAGTGTAGTGAGTCATAGTTAGGTGTTAACGCCCAATAACATGACATACTTTCATTAATAGGTTGTATTGGGACTGGATTTCTGTTAGTGGCCCATTATAGCCTCTATCGTGTTCTAGTTGCTCTAAAAGGGTTGTATAGGAGTGTAGTGAGTCACAGTTAGGTGTTAACGCCCAATAACATGTCATACATTCATTAATGGGCCGTATTGGGCCTGGATTTCTGTTAGTGGCCCATTATTGCCTCTATCATGTCATAGTTGTTCTAAAAGGGTTATATAGGAGTGTAGTGAGTCATAGTTAAGTGTTATCGCCCAATAACATGTCATACTTTCATTAATGGGCCATATTCGGCCTTATGGGTGATAGTGGCCCATTATAGCTTCTATCATGACATAGTTGCTCTAAGAGTGTTGTGAGTCATAGTTAGGTGTTAATGCCAATAAAATGCCTTACTTTCATTAATGGGCAGTACTGGGCCATGATCGGTGATAGTAGTTTATTATAGCCTCTACCAAATTATAGTTGCTCTAAGAGGCTTATATAGGAGTGCAGTGAGTCATGGTTAGGTGTTAACTCCCAATAACATGTCATACTTTCATTAATGGGCCATATTGGGACTGGATTTCTGTTGGTGTCCCATTATAGCCTCTATCATGTCATAGTTGCTCTAAAAGGGTTATATTGGAGTGTAGTGAGTGATTGTTAAGTGTTAATGCCCAATAACATGTCATACTTTCATTAATGGGCCATATTCGGCCTTATTGGTGATAGTGGCCCATTATAGCTTCTATCATGACGTAGCTGCTCTAAGAGTGTTGTATTTGAGTGTTTTGGGTTGTAGTTAGGTGTTAATGCCAATAAAATGCCTTACTTTCATTAATGGGCCGTATTGGGCCTTGATCGGTGATAGTGGTCCATTATAGCCTCTACCATTTTATAGTTGCTCTAAGAGGCTTATATAGGAGTGTAGTGAGTCATAGTTAGGTGTTAACGCCCAATAACATGCCATACTTTCATTAATGGGCTGTATTGGGACTGGATTTCTGTTAGTGGCCCATTATAGCCTCTATCATATCATAGTTGCTCTAAAAGGGTTATATAGGAGTGCAGTGAGTCATAATTAAGTGTTAACGCCCAATAACATATCATACTTTCATTATTGGGTCGTATTGGGCCTTATTGGTGATAGTGGCCCATTATAGCTTCTATCATGACATAGCTGCTCTAAGAGTGTTGTATATGAGTGTTGTGAGTCGTAGTTAGGTGTTAATGCCAATAAAATGACTTACTTTCATTAATTGGCCGTATTGGGCCTTGATCGGTGATAGTGGTCCATTATAGCCTCTACCATATTATAGTTGCTCTAAGAGGCTTATATAGGAGTGTAGTGAGTCATAGTTAGGTGTTAACGCCCAATAACATGCCATACTTTCATTAATGGGCTGTATTGGGACTGGATTTCTGTTAGTAGCCCATTATAGCCTCTATCATGTCATAGTTGCTCTAAAAGGGTTATATAGGAGTATAGTGAGTCATAGTTAGGTGTTAACGCCCAATAACATGTCATACTCTCATTAATGGGCCGTATTGGGCCTGGATTTCTGTTGGTGGCCCAATATAGCCTCTATCATGTCATAGTTGTTCTGAAAGGGTTATATAGGAGTGCAGTGAGTCATAATTAAGTGTTAACGCCCAATAACATGTCATACTTTCATTAATGGGTCGTATTGTGCCTTATTGGTGATAGTGGCCCATTATAGCTTCTATCATGACATAGTTGCTCTAAGAGTGTTGTATATATGTGTTGTGAGTCATAGTTAGGTGTTAATGCCAATAAAATGCCTTACTTTCATTAATGGGCCGTATTGGGTCTGGATTTCTGTTGGTGGCCCATTATAGCCTCTATCATGTCATAGTTGCTCTAAAAGGGTTATATAGGAGTGTAGTGAGTCATAGTTAAGTGTTAACGCCCAAGAACATGTCATACTTTCACTAATGGGCCATATTCGGCCTTATTGGTGATACTGGCCCATTATAGCTTCTATCATGTCATAGATGCTCTAAAAGGGTTATATAGGAGTGTAGTGAGTCATAGTTAGGTGTTAACGCCCAATAACATGTCATACTTTCATTAATGGGCCGTATTGGGCCTGGATTTCTGTTGGTGGCCCATTATAGCCTCTATCATGTCATAGTTGCTCTAAAAGGTTATATAGGAGTGCAGTGAGTCATAATTAAGTGTTAACGCCCAATAACATGTCATACTTTCATTAATGGGTCGTATTGGGCCTTATTGGTGATAGTGGCCCATTATAGCTTCTATCATGACATAGTTGCTCAAAGAGTGTTGTGAGTCATAGTTAGGTGTTAATGCCAATAAAATGCCTTACTTTCATTAATGGGCAGTACTGGGCCATGATCGGTGATAGTAGGTCATTATAGCCTCTACCAAATTATAGTTGCTCTAAGAGGCTTATATAGGAGTGCAGTGAGTCATAGTTAGGTGTTAACTCCCAATAACATGTCATACTTTCATTAATGGGCCATATTGGGACTGGATTTCTGTTGGTGTCCCATTATAACCCCATTATTGCCTCTATCATGTCATACATGCTCTAAAAGGGTTATATAGGAGTGTAGTGAGTCATAGTTAGGTGTTAACGCCCAATAACATGTCATACTTTCATTAATGGGCCGTATTGGGCCTCGATTTCTGTTGGTGGCCCATTATAGCCTCTATCATGTCATAGTTGCTCTAAAAGGGTTATATAGGAGTGCAGTGAGTCATAATTAAGTGTTAACGCCCAATAACATGTCATACTTTCATTAATGGGTCGTATTGGGCCTTATTGGTGATAGTGGCCCATTATAGCTTCTATCATGACATAGTTGCTCAAAGAGTGTTGTGAGTCATAGTTAGGTGTTAATGCCAATAAAATGCCTTACTTTCATTAATGGGCAGTACTGGGCCATGATCGGTGATAGTAGTTCATTATAGCCTCTACCAAATTATAGTTGCTCTAAGAGGCTTATATAGGAGTGCAGTGAGTCATAGTTAGGTGTTAACTCCCAATAACATGTCATACTTTCATTAATGGGCCATATTGGGACTGGATTTCTGTTGGTGTCCCATTATAGCCTCTATCATGTCATAGTTGCTCTAAAAGGGTTATATTGGAGTGTAGTGAGTGATTGTTAAGTGTTAATGCCCAATAACATGTCATACTTTCATTAATGGGCCATATTCGGCCTTATTGGTGATAGTGGCCCATTATAGCTTCTATCATGACGTAGCTGCTCTAAGAGTGTTGTATTTGAGTG
Organism: Smallanthus sonchifolius; assembly: GCA_023525975.1. Taxonomy (NCBI): domain Eukaryota; kingdom Viridiplantae; phylum Streptophyta; class Magnoliopsida; order Asterales; family Asteraceae; genus Smallanthus; species Smallanthus sonchifolius. The sequence continues at coordinate 107,050 of JAKNSE010000115.1, forward strand.
TTTTGGGTTGTAGTTAGGTGTTAATGCCAATAAAATGCCTTACTTTCATTAATGGGCCGTATTGGGCCTTGATCGGTGATAGTGGTCCATTATAGCCTCTACCATTTTATAGTTGCTCTAAGAGGCTTATATAGGAGTGTAGTGAGTCATAGTTAGGTGTTAACGCCCAATAACATGCCATACTTTCATTAATGGGCTGTATTGGGACTGGATTTCTGTTAGTGGCCCATTATAGCCTCTATCATATCATAGTTGCTCTAAAAGGGTTATATAGGAGTGCAGTGAGTCATAATTAAGTGTTAACGCCCAATAACATATCATACTTTCATTATTGGGTCGTATTGGGCCTTATTGGTGATAGTGGCCCATTATAGCTTCTATCATGACATAGCTGCTCTAAGAGTGTTGTGAGTCGTAGTTAGGTGTTAATGCCAATAAAATGACTTACTTTCATTAATTGGCCGTATTGGGCCTTGATCGGTGATAGTGGTCCATTATAGCCTCTACCATATTATAGTTGCTCTAAGAGGCTTATATAGGAGTGTAGTGAGTCATAGTTAGGTGTTAACGCCCAATAACATGCCATACTTTCATTAATGGGCTGTATTGGGACTGGATTTCTGTTAGTAGCCCATTATAGCCTCTATCATGTCATAGTTGCTCTAAAAGGATTATATAGGAGTGTAGTGAGTCATAGTTAGGTGTTAACGCCCAATAACATGTCATACTCTCATTAATGGGCCGTATTGGGCCTGGATTTCTGTTGGTGGCCCAATATAGCCTCTATCATGTCATAGTTGTTCTGAAAGGGTTATATAGGAGTGCAGTGAGTCATAATTAAGTGTTAACGCCCAATAACATGTCATACTTTCATTAATGGGTCGTATTGTGCCTTATTGGTGATAGTGGCCCATTATAGCTTCTATCATGACATAGTTGCTCTAAGAGTGTTGTATATGAGTGTTGTGAGTCATAGTTAGGTGTTAATGCCAATAAAATGCCTTACTTTCATTAATGGGCCGTATTGGGTCTGGATTTCTGTTGGTGGCCCATTATAACCTCTATCATGTCATAGTTGCTCTAAAAGGGTTATATAGGAGTGTAGTGAGTCATAGTTAAGTGTTAACGCCCAAGAACATGTCATACTTTCACTAATGGGCCATATTCGGCCTTATTGGTGATACTGGCCCATTATAGCTTCTATCATGACATAGCTGCTCTAAGAGTGTTGTATATGAGTGTTGTGAGTCATAGTTAGGTGTTAATGTCAATAAAATGCCTTACTATCATTAATGGGCCGTACTGGGCCTTGATCGGTGATAGTGGTCCATTACAGCCACTAACATATTATAGTTGCTCAAAGAGGCTTATATAGGAGTGTAGTGAGTCATAGTTAGGTGTTAACGCCCAATAACATGACATACTTTCATTAATAGGTTGTATTGGGACTGGATTTCTGTTAGTGGCCCATTATAGCCTCTATCATGTTCTAGTTGTTCTAAAAGGGTTATATAGGAGTGTAGTGAGTCATAGTTAAGTGTTAACGCCCAATAACATGTCATACTTTCATTAATGGGCCATATTCGGCCTTATGGGTGATAGTGGCCCATTATAGCTTCTATCATGACATAGCTGCTCTAAGAGTGTTGTATATGAGTGTTGTGAGTCGTAGTTAGGTGTTAATGCCAATAAAATGCCTTACATTCATTAATGGGCCGTATTGGGCCTTGATCGGAGATAGTGGTCCATTATAGCCTCTACCATATTATAGTTGCTCTAAGAGGCTTATATAAAAGTGTAGTGAGTCATAGTTACGTGTTAACGCCCAATAACATGCCATACTTTCATTAATGGGCTGTATTGGGACTGGATTTCTGTTAGTGGCCCATTATTGCCTCTATCATGTCATAGATGCTCTAAAAGGGTTATATAGGAGTGTAGTGAGTCATAGTTAGGTGTTAACGCCCAATAACATGTCATACTTTCATTAATGGGTCGTATTGGGCCTGGATTTCTGTTGGTGGCCCATTATAGCCTCTATCATGTCATAGTTGCTCTAAAAGGGTTATATAGGAGTGCAGTGAGTCATAATTAAGTGTTAACGCCCAATAACATGTCATACTTTCATTAATGGGTCGTATTGGGCCTTATTGGTGATAGTGGCCCATTATAGCTTCTATCATGACATAGTTGCTCAAAGAGTGTTGTGAGTCATAGTTAGGTGTTAATGCCAATAAAATGCCTTACTTTCATTAATGGGCAGTACTGGGCCATGATCGGTGATAGTAGTTCATTATAGCCTCTACCAAATTATAGTTGCTCTAAGAGGCTTATATAGGAGTGCAGTGAGTCATAGTTAGGTGTTAACTCCCAATAACATGTCATACTTTCATTAATGGGCCATATTGGGACTGGATTTCTGTTGGTGTCCCATTATAGCCTCTATCATGTCATAGTTGCCCTAAAAGGGTTATATTGGAGTGTAGTGAGTCATAGTTAAGTGTTAACGCCCAATAACATGTCATACTTTCATTAATGGGCCATATTCGGCCTTATTGGTGATAGTGGCCCATTATAGCTTCTATCATGACGTAGCTGCTCTAAGAGTGTTGTATTTGAGTGTTTTGAGTTGTAGTTAGGTGGTAATGCCACTAAAATGCCTTACTTTCATTAATGGGCCGTATTGGGCCTTGATCGGTGATAGTGGTCCATTATAGCCTCTACCATTTTATAGTTTCTCTAAGAGGCTTATATAGGAGTGTAGTGAGTTATAGTTAGGTGTTAACGCCCAATAACATGCCATACTTTCATTAATGGGCTGTATTGGGACTGGATTTCTGTTGGTGGCCCATTATAGCCTCTATCATGTCATAGTTGCTCTAAAAGGGTTATATAGGAGTGTAGTGAGTCATCGTTAAGTGTTAACGCCCAATAACATGTCATACTTTCATTAATGGGCCATATTGGGCCTGGATTTCTGTTGGTGGCCCATTATAGCCTCTATCATGTCATAGTTGTTCTAAAAGGGTTATATAGGAGTGCAGTGAGTCATAATTAAGTGTTAACGCCCAATAACATGTCATACTTTCATTAATGGGTCGTATTGTGCCTTATTGGTGATAGTGGCCCATTATAGCTTCTATCATGACATAGTTGCTCTAAGAGTGTTGTATATGAGTGTTGTGAGTCATAGTTAGGTGTTAATGCCAATAAAATGCCTTACTTTCATTAATGGGCCGTACTGGGCCATGATCGGTGATAGTAGTTCATTATAGCCTCTACCATATTATAGTTGCTCTAAGAGGATTATATGGGAGTGTAGTGAGTCATAGTTAGGTGGTAACGCCCAATAACATGTCATACTTTCATTAATGGGCCGTATTGGGACTGGATTTCTGTTGGTGGCCCATTATAGCCTCTATCATGTCATAGTTGCTCTAAAAGGGTTATATAGGAGTGTAGTGAGTCATAGTTAAGTGTTAACACCCAAGAACATGTCATACTTTCACTAATGGGGCATATTCGGCCTTATTGGTGAGAGTGGCCCATTATAGCTTCTATCATGACATAGCTGCTCTAATAGTGTTGTATATGAGTGTTGTGAGTCATAGTTAGGTGTTAATGCCAATAAAATGCCTTACTTTCATTAAAGGGCCGTATTGGGCCTTGATCGGTGATAGTGGTCCATTACAGCCTCTAACATATTATAGTTGCTCAAAGAGGCTTATATAGGAGTGTAGTGAGTCATAGTTAGGTGTTAATGCCCAATAACATGACATACTTTCATTAATAGGTTGTACTGGGACTGGATTTCTGTTAGTGGCCCATTATAGCCTCTATCATGTCATAGTTGCTCTAAAAGGGTTGTATAGGAGTGTAGTGAGTCATAGTTAGGTGTTAACGACCAATAACATGCCATACTTTCATTAATGGGCTGTATTGGGACTGGATTTCTGTTAGTTGCCCATTATAGCCTCTATCATGTCATAGTTGCTCTAAAAGGGTTGTATAGGAGTGTAGTGAGTCATAGTTAGGTGTTAACGCCCAATAACATGTCATACTTTCATTAATGGGCCATATTGGGCCTGGATTTCTGTTAGTGGCCCATTATTGCCTCTATCATGTCATAGTTGTTCTAAAAGGGTTATATAGGAGTGTAGTGAGTCATAGTTAAGTGTTAACGCCTAATAACATGTCATACTTTCATTAATGGGCCATATTCGGCCTTATGGGTGATAGTGGCCCATTATAGCTTCTATCATGACATAGCTGCTCTAAGAGTGTTGTATATGAGTGTTGTGAGTCGTAGTTAGGTGTTAATTCCAATAAAATGCCTTACATTCATTAATGGGCCGTATTGGGCCTTGATCGGTGATAGTGGTCCATTATAGCCTCTACCATATTATAGTTGCTCTAAGAGGCTTATATAAATGTGTAGTGAGTCATAGTTACGTGTTAACGCCCAATAACATGCCATACTTTCATTAATGGGCTGTATTGGGACTGGATTTCTGTTAGTGGCCCATTATAGCCTCTATCATGTCATAGTTGCTCTAAAAGGGTTATATAGGAGTGTAGTGAGTCATAGTTAGGTGTTAACGCCCAATAACATGTCATACTTTCATTAATGGGCCGTATTGGGCCTGGATTTCTGTTGGTGGCCCATTATAGCCTCTATCATGTCATAGTTGCTCTAAAAGGGTTATATAGGAGTGCAGTGAGTCATAATTAAGTTTTAACGCCCAATAACATGTCATACTTTCATTAATGGGTCGTATTGGGCCTTATTGGTGATAGTGGCCCATTATAGCTTCTATCATGACATAGTTGCTCTAAGAGTGTTGTATATGAGTGTTGTGAGTCATAGTTAGGTGTTAATGCCAATAAAATGCCTTACTTTCATTAATGGGCAGTACTGGGCCATGATCGGTGATAGTAGTTCATTATAGCCTCTACCATATTATAGTTGCTCTAAGAGGCTTATATAGGAGTGTAGTGAGTCATAGTTAGGTGTTAACGCCCAATAACATGCCATACTTTCATTAATGGGCTGTATTGGGACTGGATTTCTGTTGGTGGCCCATTATAGCCTCTATCATGTCATAGTTGCTCTAAATGGGTTATATAGGAGTGTAGTGAGTCATCGTTAAGTGTTAACGCCCAATAACATGTCATACTTTCATTAATGGGCCATATTCGGCCTTATGGGTGATAGTGGCCCATTATAGCATCTATCATGACGTAGCTGCTCTAAGAGTGTTGTATTTGAGTGTTTTGAGTTGTAGTTAGGTGTTAATGCCAATAAAATGCCTTACTTTCATTAATGGGCCGTATTCGGCCTTGATCGGTGATAGTGGTCCATTATATCCTCTACCATATTATAGTTGCTCTAAGAGGCTTATATAGGAGTGTAGTGAGTCATAGTTAGGTGTTAACGCCCAATAACACGCCATACTTTCATTAATGGGCTGTATTGCGACTGGATTCCTGTTAGTGGCCCACTATAGCCTCTATCAAGTCATAGTTGCTCTAAAAGGGTTATATAGGAGTGTAGTGAGTCATAGTTAGGTGTTAACGCCCAATAACATGTCATACTTTCATTAATGGGTCGTATTGGGCCAGGATTTCTGTTGGTGGCCCATTATAGCCTCTATCATGTCATAGTTGTTCTAAAAGGGTTATATAGGAGTGCAGTGAGTCATAATTAAGTGTTAACGCCCAATAACATGTCATACTTTCATTAATGGGTCGTATTGTGCCCTATTGGTGATAGTGGCCCATTATAGCTTCTATCATGACATAGTTGCTCTAAGAGTGTTGTATATGAGTGTTGTGAGTCATAGTTTGGTTTAATGCCAATAAAATGCCTTACTTTCATTAATGGGCCGTACTGGGCCATGATCGGTGATAGTAGTTCATTATAGCCTCTACCATTTTATAGTTGCTCTAAGAGGCTTATATAGGAGTGTAGTGAGTCATAGTTAGGTGTTAACGCCCAATAACATGTCATACTTTCATTAATGGGCCGTATTGGGACTGGATTTCTGTTGGTGGCCCATTATAGCCTCTATCATGTCATAGTTGCTCTAAAAGGGTTATATAGGAGTGTAGTGAGTCATAGTTAAGTGTTAACGCTCAATAACATGTCATACTTTCACTAATGGGCCATATTCGGCCTTATTGGTGATAGTGGCCCATTATAGCTTCTATCATGACATAGCTGCTCTAAGAGTGTTGTATATGAGTGTTGTGAGTCATAGTTAGGTGTTAATGCCAATAAAATGCCTTACTTTCATTAATGGGCCGTATTGGGCCTTGATCGGTGATAGTGGTCCATTACAGCCTCTAACATATTATAGTTGCTCAAAGAGGCTTATATAGGAGTGTAGTGAGTCATAGTTAGGTGTTAACACCCAATAACATGACATACTTTCATTAATAGGTTGTATTGGGACTGGATTTCTGTTAGTGGCCCATTATAGCCTCTATCATGTCATTGTTGCTCTAAAAGGGTTGTATAGGAGTTTAGTGAGTCATAGTTAGGTGTTAACGACCAATAACATGCCATACTTTCATTAATGGGCTGTATTGGGACTGGATTTCTGTTAGTGGCCCATTATAGCCTCTATCATGTCATAGTTGCTCTAAAAGGGTTGTATAGGAGTGTAGTGAGTCATAGTTAGGTGTTAACGCCCAATAACATGTCATACTTTCATTAATGGGCCATATTGGGCCTGGATTTCTGTTAGTGGCCCATTATTGCCTCTATCATGTCATAGTTGTTCTAAAAGGGTTATATAGGAGTGTAGTGAGTCATAGTTAAGTGTTAACGCCCAATAACATGTCATACTTTCATTAATGGGCCATATTCGGCCTTATGGGTGATAGTGGCCCATTATAGGTTCTATCATGACATAGCTGCTCTAAGAGTGTTGTATATGAGTGTTGTGAGTCGTAGTTAGGTGTTAATGCCAATAAAATGCCTTACATTCATTAATGGGCCGTATTGGGCCTTGATCGGTGATAGTGGTCCATTATAGCCTCTACCATATTATAGTTGCTCTAAGAGGCTTATATAAAAGTGTAGTGAGTCATAGTTACGTGTTAACGCCCAATAACATGCCATACTTTCATTAATGGGCTGTATTGGGACTGGATTTCTGTTAGTGGCCCATTATAGCCTCTATCATGTCATAGTTGCTCTAAAAGGGTTATATAGGAGTGTAGTGAGTCATAGTTAGGTGTTAACGCCCAATAACATGTCATACTTTCATTAATGGGCCGTATTGGGCCTGGATTTCTGTTGGTGGCCCATTATAGCCTCTATCATGTCATAGTTGCTCTAAAAGGGTTATATAGGAGTGCAGTGAGTCATAATTAAGTGTTAACGCCCAATAACATGTCATACTTTCATTAATGGGTCATATTGGGCCTTATTGGTGATAGTGGCCCATTATAGCTTCTATCATGACATAGTTGCTCTAAGAGTGTTGTATATGAGTGTTGTGAGTCATAGTTAGGTGTTAATGCCAATAAAATGCCTTACTTTCATTAATGGGCAGTACTGGGCCATGATCGGTGATAGTAGTTCATTATAGCCTCTACCATATTATAGTTGCTCTAAGAGGCTTATATAGGAGTGTAGTGAGTCATAGTTAGGTGTTAACGCCCAATAACATGTCATACTTTCATTAATGGGCCATATTGGGACTGGATTTCTGTTGGTGTCCCATTATAGCCTCTATCATGTCATAGTTGCTCTAAAAGGGTTATATTGGAGTGTAGTGAGTCATAGTTAAGTGTTAACGCCCAATAACATGTCATACTTTCATTAATGGGCCATATTCGGCCTTATTGGTGATAGTGGCCCATTATAGCATCTGTCATGACGTAGCTGCTCTAAGAGTGTTGTATTTGAGTGTTTTGAGTTGTAGTTAGGTGGTAATGCCAATAAAATGCCTTACTTTCATTAATGGGCCGTATTGGGCCTTGATCGGTGACAGTGGTCCATTATAGCCTCTACCATTTTATAGTTGCTCTAAGAGGCTTATATAGGAGTGTAGTGAGTCATAGTTAGGTGTTAACGCCCAATAACATGCCATACTTTCATTAATGGGCTGTATTGGGACTGGATTTCTGTTGGTGGCCCATTATAGCCTCTATCATGTCATAGTTGCTCTAAAAGGGTTATATAGGAGTGCAGTGAGTCATAATTAAGTGTTAACGCCCAATAACATGTCATACTTTCATTAATGGGTCATATTGGGCCTTATTGGTGATAGTGGCCCATTATAGCTTCTATCATGACATAGTTGCTCTAAGAGTGTTGTATATGAGTGTTGTGAGTCATAGTTAGGTGTTAATGCCAATAAAATGCCTTACTTTCATTAATGGGCAGTACTGGGCCATGATCGGTGATAGTAGTTCATTATAGCCTCTACCATATTATAGTTGCTCTAAGAGGCTTATATAGGAGTGTAGTGAGTCATAGTTAGGTGTTAACGCCCAATAACATGTCATACTTTCATTAATGGGCCATATTGGGACTGTATTTCTGTTGGTGTCCCATTATAGCCTCTATCATGTCATAGTTGCTCTAAAAGGGTTATATTGGAGTGTAGTGAGTCATAGTTAAGTGTTAACGACCAATAACATGTCATACTTTCATTAATGGGTCGTATTGGGCCTTATTGGTGATAGTGGCCCATTATAGCTTCTATCATGACATAGTTGCTCTAAGAGTGTTGTATATGAGTGTTGTGAGTCATAGTTAGGTGTTAATGCCAATAAAATGCCTTACTTTCATTAATGGGCAGTACTGGGCCATGATCGGTGATAGTAGTTCATTATAGCCTCTACCATATTATAGTTGCTCTAAGAGGCTTATATAGGAGTGTAGTGAGTCATAGTTAGGTGTTAACGCCCAATAACATGCCATACTTTCATTAATGGGCTGTATTGGGACTGGATTTCTGTTGGTGGCCCATTATAGCCTCTATCATGTCATAGTTGCTCTAAAAGGGTTATATAGGAGTGTAGTGAGTCATCGTTAAGTGTTAACGCCCAATAACATGTCATACTTTCATTAATGGGCCATATTCGGCCTTATGGGTGATAGTGGCCCATTATAGCATCTATCATGACGTAGCTGCTCTAAGAGTGTTGTATTTGAGTGTTTTGAGTTGTAGTTAGGTGTTAATGCCAATAAAATGCCTTACTTTCATTAATGGGCCGTATTCGGCCTTGATCGGTGATAGTGGTCCATTATATCCTCTACCATATTATAGTTGCTCTAAGAGGCTTATATAGGAGTGTAGTGAGTCATAGTTAGGTGTTAACGCCCAATAACACGCCATACTTTCATTAATGGGCTGTATTGCGACTGGATTCCTGTTAGTGGCCCACTATAGCCTCTATCAAGTCATAGTTGCTCTAAAAGGGTTATATAGGAGTGTAGTGAGTCATAGTTAGGTGTTAACGCCCAATAACATGCCATACTTTCATTAATGGGTCGTATTGGGCCAGGATTTCTGTTGGTGGCCCATTATAGCCTCTATCATGTCATAGTTGTTCTAAAAGGGTTATATAGGAGTGCAGTGAGTCATAATTAAGTGTTAACGCCCAATAACATGTCATACTTTCATTAATGGGTCGTATTGTGCCCTATTGGTGATAGTGGCCCATTATAGCTTCTATCATGACATAGTTGCTCTAAGAGTGTTGTATATGAGTGTTGTGAGTCATAGTTTGGTTTAATGCCAATAAAATGCCTTACTTTCATTAATGGGCCGTACTGGGCCATGATCGGTGATAGTAGTTCATTATAGCCTCTACCATTTTATAGTTGCTCTAAGAGGCTTATATAGGAGTGTAGTGAGTCATAGTTAGGTGTTAACGCCCAATAACATGTCATACTTTCATTAATGGGCCGTATTGGGACTGGATTTCTGTTGGTGGCCCATTATAGCCTCTATCATGTCATAGTTGCTCTAAAAGGGTTATATAGGAGTGTAGTGAGTCATAGTTAAGTGTTAACGCTCAATAACATGTCATACTTTCACTAATGGGCCATATTCGGCCTTATTGGTGATAGTGGCCCATTATAGCTTCTATCATGACATAGCTGCTCTAAGAGTGTTGTATATGAGTGTTGTGAGTCATAGTTAGGTGTTAATGCCAATAAAATGCCTTACTTTCATTAATGGGCCGTATTGGGCCTTGATCGGTGATAGTGGTCCATTACAGCCTCTAACATATTATAGTTGCTCAAAGAGGCTTATATAGGAGTGTAGTGAGTCATAGTTAGGTGTTAACACCCAATAACATGACATACTTTCATTAATAGGTTGTATTGGGACTGGATTTCTGTTAGTGGCCCATTATAGCCTCTATCATGTCATTGTTGCTCTAAAAGGGTTGTATAGGAGTTTAGTGAGTCATAGTTAGGTGTTAACGACCAATAACATGCCATACTTTCATTAATGGGCTGTATTGGGACTGGATTTCTGTTAGTGGCCCATTATAGCCTCTATCATGTCATAGTTGCTCTAAAAGGGTTGTATAGGAGTGTAGTGAGTCATAGTTAGGTGTTAACGCCCAATAACATGTCATACTTTCATTAATGGGCCATATTGGGCCTGGATTTCTGTTAGTGGCCCATTATTGCCTCTATCATGTCATAGTTGTTCTAAAAGGGTTATATAGGAGTGTAGTGAGTCATAGTTAAGTGTTAACGCCCAATAACATGTCATACTTTCATTAATGGGCCATATTCGGCCTTATGGGTGATAGTGGCCCATTATAGGTTCTATCATGACATAGCTGCTCTAAGAGTGTTGTATATGAGTGTTGTGAGTCGTAGTTAGGTGTTAATGCCAATAAAATGCCTTACATTCATTAATGGGCCGTATTGGGCCTTGATCGGTGATAGTGGTCCATTATAGCCTCTACCATATTATAGTTGCTCTAAGAGGCTTATATAAAAGTGTAGTGAGTCATAGTTACGTGTTAACGCCCAATAACATGCCATACTTTCATTAATGGGCTGTATTGGGACTGGATTTCTGTTAGTGGCCCATTATAGCCTCTATCATGTCATAGTTGCTCTAAAAGGGTTATATAGGAGTGTAGTGAGTCATAGTTAGGTGTTAACGCCCAATAACATGTCATACTTTCATTAATGGGCCGTATTGGGCCTGGATTTCTGTTGGTGGCCCATTATAGCCTCTATCATGTCATAGTTGCTCTAAAAGGGTTATATAGGAGTGCAGTGAGTCATAATTAAGTGTTAACGCCCAATAACATGTCATACTTTCATTAATGGGTCATATTGGGCCTTATTGGTGATAGTGGCCCATTATAGCTTCTATCATGACATAGTTGCTCTAAGAGTGTTGTATATGAGTGTTGTGAGTCATAGTTAGGTGTTAATGCCAATAAAATGCCTTACTTTCATTAATGGGCAGTACTGGGCCATGATCGGTGATAGTAGTTCATTATAGCCTCTACCATATTATAGTTGCTCTAAGAGGCTTATATAGGAGTGTAGTGAGTCATAGTTAGGTGTTAACGCCCAATAACATGTCATACTTTCATTAATGGGCCATATTGGGACTGGATTTCTGTTGGTGTCCCATTATAGCCTCTATCATGTCATAGTTGCTCTAAAAGGGTTATATTGGAGTGTAGTGAGTCATAGTTAAGTGTTAACGCCCAATAACATGTCATACTTTCATTAATGGGCCATATTCGGCCTTATTGGTGATAGTGGCCCATTATAGCATCTGTCATGACGTAGCTGCTCTAAGAGTGTTGTATTTGAGTGTTTTGAGTTGTAGTTAGGTGGTAATGCCAATAAAATGCCTTACTTTCATTAATGGGCCGTATTGGGCCTTGATCGGTGACAGTGGTCCATTATAGCCTCTACCATTTTATAGTTGCTCTAAGAGGCTTATATAGGAGTGTAGTGAGTCATAGTTAGGTGTTAACGCCCAATAACATGCCATACTTTCATTAATGGGCTGTATTGGGACTGGATTTCTGTTGGTGGCCCATTATAGCCTCTATCATGTCATAGTTGCTCTAAAAGGGTTATATAGGAGTGCAGTGAGTCATAATTAAGTGTTAACGCCCAATAACATGTCATACTTTCATTAATGGGTCATATTGGGCCTTATTGGTGATAGTGGCCCATTATAGCTTCTATCATGACATAGTTGCTCTAAGAGTGTTGTATATGAGTGTTGTGAGTCATAGTTAGGTGTTAATGCCAATAAAATGCCTTACTTTCATTAATGGGCAGTACTGGGCCATGATCGGTGATAGTAGTTCATTATAGCCTCTACCATATTATAGTTGCTCTAAGAGGCTTATATAGGAGTGTAGTGAGTCATAGTTAGGTGTTAACGCCCAATAACATGTCATACTTTCATTAATGGGCCATATTGGGACTGTATTTCTGTTGGTGTCCCATTATAGCCTCTATCATGTCATAGTTGCTCTAAAAGGGTTATATTGGAGTGTAGTGAGTCATAGTTAAGTGTTAACGACCAATAACATGTCATACTTTCATTAATGGGTCGTATTGGGACTTATTGGTGATAGTGGCCCATTATAGCCTCTATCATGACATAGCTGCTCTAAGAGTGTTGTATTTGAGTGTTTTGAGTTGTAGTTAGGTGTTAATGCCAAAAAAATGCCTTACTTTCATTAATGGCCTGTACCGGGCCATGATCGGTGATAGTAGTTCATTATGGCCTCTACCATATTATAGTTGCTCTAAGAGGCTTATATAGGAGTGTAGTGAGTGATAGTTAGGTGTTAACGCCCAATAACATGCCATACTTTCATTAATGGGCTGTATTGGGACTGGATTTCTGTTGGTGGCCCATTATAGCCTCTATCATGTCATAGTTGCTCTAAAAGGGTTATATAGGAGTGTAGTGAGTCATCGTTAAGTGTTAACGCCCAATAACATGTCATACTTTCATTAATGGGCCATATTCGGCCTTATGGGTGATAGTGGCCCATTATAGCCTCTATCATGACATAGCTGCTCTAAGAATGTTGTATTTGAGTGTTTTGAGTTGTAGTTAGGTGTTAATGCCAATAAAATGCCTTACTTTCATTAATGGGCCGTATTGGGCCTTGATCGGTGATAGTGGTCCATTATATCCTCTACCATATTATAGTTGCTCTAAGAGGCTTATATAGGAGTGTAGTGAGTCATAGTTAGGTGTTAACGCCCAATAACATGCCATACTTTCATTAATGGGCTGTATTGGGACTGGATTTCTGTTAGTGGCCCACTATAGCCTCTATCAAGTCATAGTTGCTCTAAAAGGGTTATATAGGAGTGCAGTGAGTCATAATTAAGTGTTAACGCCCAATAACATGTCATACTTTCATTAATGGGTCGTATTGTGCCCTATTGGTGATAGTGGCCCATTATAGCTTCTATCATGACATAGTTGCTCTAAGAGTGTTGTATATGAGTGTTGTGAGTCATAGTTTGGTTTAATGCCAATAAAATGCCTTACTTTCATTAATGGGCCGTACTGGGCCATGATCGGTGATAGTAGTTCATTATAGCCTCTACCATATTATAGTTGCTCTAAGAGGCTTATATAGGAGTGTAGTGAGTCATAGTTAGGTGTTAACGCCCAATAACATGTCATACTTTCATTAATGGGCCGTATTGGGACTGGATTTCTGTTGGTGGCCCATTATAGCCTCTATCATGTCATAGTTGCTCTAAAAGGGTTATATAGGAGTGTAGTGAGTCATAATTAAGTGTTAACGCCCAAGAACATGTCATACTTTCACTAATGGGCCATATTCGGCCTTATTGGTGATAGTGGCCCATTATAGCTTCTATCATGACATAGCTGCTCTAAGAGTGTTGTATATGAGTGTTGTGAGTCATAGTTAGGTGTTAATGCCAATAAAATGCCTTACTTTCATTAATGGGCCGTATTGGGCCTTGATCGGTGATAGTGGTCCATTACAGCCTCTAACATATTATAGTTGCTCAAAGAGGCTTATATAGGAGTGTAGTGAGTCATAGTTAGGTGTTAACGCCCAATAACATGACATACTTTCATTAATAGGTTGTATTGGGACTGGATTTCTGTTAGTGGCCCATTATAGCCTCTATCATGTCATTGTTGCTCTAAAAGGGTTGTATAGGAGTTTAGTGAGTCATAGTTAGGTGTTAACGACCAATAACATGCCATACTTTCATTAATGGGCTGTATTGGGACTGGATTTCTGTTAGTGGCCCATTATAGCCTCTATCATGTCATAGTTGCTCTAAAAGGGTGGTATAGGAGTGTAGTGAGTCATAGTTAGGTGTTAACGCCCAATAACATGTCATACTTTCATTAATGGGCCATATTGGGCCTGGATTTCTGTTAGTGGCCCATTATTGCCTCTATCATGTCATAGTTGTTCTAAAAGGGTTATATAGGAGTGTAGTGAGTCATAGTTAAGTGTTAACGCCCAATAACATGTCATACTTTCATTAATGGGCCATATTCGGCCTTATGGGTGATAGTGGCCCATTATAGCTTCTATCATGACATAGCTGCTCTAAGAGTGTTGTATATGAGTGTTGTGAGTCGTAGTTAGGTGTTAATGCCAATAAAATGCCTTACATTCATTAATGGGCCGTATTGGGCCTTGATCGGTGATAGTGGTCCATTATAGCCTCTACCATATTATAGTTGCTCTAAGAGGCTTATATAAAAGTGTAGTGAGTCATAGTTACGTGTTAACACTCAATAACATGCCATACTTTCATTAATGGGCTGTATTGGGACTGGATTTCTGTTAGTGGCCCATTATAGCCTCTATCATGTCATAGTTGCTCTAAAAGGGTTATATAGGAGTGTAGTGAGTCATAGTTAGGTGTTAACGCCCAATAACATGTCATACTTTCATTAATGGGCCGTATTGGGCCTGGATTTCTGTTGGTGGCCCATTATAGCCTCTATCATGTCATAGTTGCTCTAAAAGGGTTATATAGGAGTGCAGTGAGTCATAATTAAGTGTTAACCGCCCAATAACATGTCATACTTTCATTAATGGGTCATATTGGGCCTTATTGGTGATAGTGGCCCATATAGCTTCTATCATGACATAGTTGCTCTAAGAGTGTTGTATATGAGTGTTGTGAGTCATAGTTAGGTGTTAATGCCAATAAAATGCCTTACTTTCATTAATGGGCAGTACTGGGCCATGATCGGTGATAGTAGTTCATTATAGCCTCTACCATATTATAGTTGCTCTAAGAGGCTTATATAGGAGTGTAGTGAGTCATAGTTAGGTGTTAACGCCCAATAACATGTCATACTTTCATTAATGGGCCATATTGGGACTGGATTTCTGTTGGTGTCCCATTATAGCCTCTATCATGTCATAGTTGCTCTAAAAGGGTTATATTGGAGTGTAGTGAGTCATAGTTAAGTGTTAACGCCCAATAACATGTCATACTTTCATTAATGGGCCATATTCGGCCTTATTGGTGATAGTGGCCCATTATAGCATCTATCATGACGTAGCTGCTCTAAGAGTGTTGTATTTGAGTGTTTTGAGTTGTAGTTAGGTGGTAATGCCAATAAAATGCCTTACTTTCATTAATGGGCCGTATTGGGCCTTGATCGGTGATAGTGGTCCATTATAGCCTCTACCATTTTATAGTTGCTCTAAGAGGCTTATATAGGAGTGTAGTGAGTCATAGTTAGGTGTTAACGCCCAATAACATGCCATACTTTCATTAATGGGCTGTATTGGGACTGGATTTCTGTTGGTGGCCCATTATAGCCTCTATCATGTCATAGTTGCTCTAAAAGGGTTATATAGGAGTGTAGTGAGTCATCGTTAAGTGTTAACGCCCAATAACATGTCATACTTTCATTAATGGGCCATATTCGGCCTTATGGGTGATAGTGGTCCATTATAGCCTCTATCATGACATAGCTGCTCTAAGAATGTTGTATTTGAGTGTTTTGAGTTGTAGTTAGGTGTTAATGCCAATAAAATGCCTTACTTTCATTAATGGGCCGTATTGGGCCTTGATCGGTGATAGTGGTCCATTATATCCTCTACCATATTATAGTTGCTCTAAGAGGCTTATATAGGAGTGTAGTGAGTCATAGTTAGGTGTTAACGCCCAATAACATGCCATACTTTCATTAATGGGCTGTATTGGGACTGGATTTCTGTTAGTGGCCCACTATAGCCTCTATCAAGTCATAGTTGCTCTAAAAGGGTTATATAGGAGTGTAGTGAGTCATAGTTAGGTGTTAACGCCCAATAACATGTCATACTTTCATTAATGGGTCGTATTGGGCCAGGATTTCTGTTGGTGGCCCATTATAGCCTCTATCATGTCATAGTTGTTCTAAAAGGGTTATATAGGAGTGCAGTGAGTCATAATTAAGTGTTAACGCCCAATAACATGTCATACTTTCATTAATGGGTCGTATTGTGCCCTATTGGTGATAGTGGCCCATTATAGCTTCTATCATGACATAGTTGCTCTAAGAGTGTTGTATATGAGTGTTGTGAGTCATAGTTTGGTTTAATGCCAATAAAATGCCTTACTTTCATTAATGGGCCGTACTGGGCCATGATCGGTGATAGTAGTTCATTATAGCCTCTACCATATTATAGTTGCTCTAAAAGGCTTATATAGGAGTGTAGTGAGTCATAGTTAGGTGTTAACGCCCAATAACATGTCATACTTTCATTAATGGGCCGTATTGGGACTGGATTTCTGTTGGTGGCCCATTATAGCCTCTATCATGTCATAGTTGCTCTAAAAGGGTTATATAGGAGTGTAGTGAGTCATAGTTAAGTGTTAACGCCCAAGAACATGTCATACTTTCACTAATGGGCCATATTCGGCCTTATTGGTGATAGTGGCCCATTATAGCTTCTATCATGACATAGCTGCTCTAAGAGTGTTGTATATGAGTGTTGTGAGTCATAGTTAGGTGTTAATGCCAATAAAATGCCTTACTTTCATTAATGGGCCGTATTGGGCCTTGATCGGTGATAGTGGTCCATTACAGCCTCTAACATATTATAGTTGCTCAAAGAGGCTTATATAGGAGTGTAGTGAGTCATAGTTAGGTGTTAACGCCCAATAACATGACATACTTTCATTAATAGGTTGTATTGGGACTGGATTTCTGTTAGTGGCCCATTATAGCCTCTATCATGTCATTGTTGCTCTAAAAGGGTTGTATAGGAGTTTAGTGAGTCATAGTTAGGTGTTAACGACCAATAACATGCCATACTTTCATTAATGGGCTGTATTGGGACTGGATTTCTGTTAGTGGCCCATTATAGCCTCTATCATGTCATAGTTGCTCTAAAAGGGTGGTATAGGAGTGTAGTGAGTCATAGTTAGGTGTTAACGCCCAATAACATGTCATACTTTCATTAATGGGCCATATTGGGCCTGGATTTCTGTTAGTGGCCCATTATTGCCTCTATCATGTCATAGTTGTTCTAAAAGGGTTATATAGGAGTGTAGTGAGTCATAGTTAAGTGTTAACGCCCAATAACATGTCATACTTTCATTAATGGGCCATATTCGGCCTTATGGGTGATAGTGGCCCATTATAGCTTCTATCATGACATAGCTGCTCTAAGAGTGTTGTATATGAGTGTTGTGAGTCGTAGTTAGGTGTTAATGCCAATAAAATGCCTTACATTCATTAATGGGCCGTATTGGGCCTTGATCGGTGATAGTGGTCCATTATAGCCTCTACCATATTATAGTTGCTCTAAGAGGCTTATATAAAAGTGTAGTGAGTCATAGTTACGTGTTAACGCCCAATAACATGCCATACTTTCATTAATGGGCTGTATTGGGACTGGATTTCTGTTAGTGGCCCATTATAGCCTCTATCATGTCATAGTTGCTCTAAAAGGGTTATATAGGAGTGTAGTGAGTCATAGTTAGGTGTTAACGCCCAATAACATGTCATACTTTCATTAATGGGCCGTATTGGGCCTGGATTTCTGTTGGTGGCCCATTATAGCCTCTATCATGTCATAGTTGCTCTAAAAGGGTTATATAGGAGTGCAGTGAGTCATAATTAAGTGTTAACGCCCAATAACATGTCATACTTTCATTAATGGGTCATATTGGGCCTTATTGGTGATAGTGGCCCATTATAGCTTCTATCATGACATAGTTGCTCTAAGAGTGTTGTATATGAGTGTTGTGAGTCATAGTTAGGTGTTAATGCCAATAAAATGCCTTACTTTCATTAATGGGCAGTACTGGGCCATGATCGGTGATAGTAGTTCATTATAGCCTCTACCATATTATAGTTGCTCTAAGAGGCTTATATAGGAGTGTAGTGAGTCATAGTTAGGTGTTAACGCCCAATAACATGTCATACTTTCATTAATGGGCCATATTGGGACTGGATTTCTGTTGGTGTCCCATTATAGCCTCTATCATGTCATAGTTGCTCTAAAAGGGTTATATTGGAGTGTAGTGAGTCATAGTTAAGTGTTAACGCCCAATAACATGTCATACTTTCATTAATGGGCCATATTCGGCCTTATTGGTGATAGTGGCCCATTATAGCCTCTATCATGACGTAGCTGCTCTAAGAGTGTTGTATTTGAGTGTTTTGAGTTGTAGTTAGGTGGTAATGCCAATAAAATGCCTTACTTTCATTAATGGGCCGTATTGGGCCTTGATCGGTGACAGTGGTCCATTATAGCGTCTACCATTTTATAGGTGCTCTAAGAGGCTTATATAGGAGTGTAGTGAGTCATAGTTAGGTGTTAACGCCCAATAACATGCCATACTTTCATTAATGGGCTGTATTGGGACTGGATTTCTGTTGGTGGCCCATTATAGCCTCTATCATGTCATAGTTGCTCTAAAAGGGTTATATAGGAGTGTAATGAGTCATCGTTAAGTGTTAACGCCCAATAACATGTCATACTTTCATTAATGGGCCATATTCGGCCTTATGGGTGATAGTGGCCCATTATAGCCTCTATCATGACATAGCTGCTCTAAGAATGTTGTATTTGAGTGTTTTGAGTTGTAGTTTGGTGTTAATGCCAATAAAATGCCTTACTTTCATTAATGGGCCGTATTGGGCCTTGATCGGTGATAGTGGTCCATTATATCCTCTACCATATTATAGTTGCTCTAAGAGGCTTATATAGGAGTGTAGTGAGTCATAGTTAGGTGTTAACGCCCAATAACATGCCATACTTTCATTAATGGGCTGTATTGGGACATGGATTTCTGTTAGTGGCCCACTATAGCCTCTATCAAGTCATAGTTGCTCTAAAAGGGTTATATAGGAGTGTAGTGAGTCATAGTTAGGTGTTAACCGCCCAATAACATGTCATACTTTCATTAATGGGTCGTATTGGGCCAGGATTTCTGTTGGTGGCCCATTATAGCCTCTATCATGTCATAGTTGTTCTAAAAGGGTTATATAGGAGTGCAGTGAGTCATAATTAAGTGTTAACGCCAATAACATGTCATACTTTCATTAATGGGTCGTATTGTGCCCTATTGGTGATAGTGGCCCATTATAGCTTCTATCATGACATAGTTGCTCTAAGAGTGTTGTATATGAGTGTTGTGAGTCATAGTTTGGTTTAATGCCAATAAAATGCCTTACTTTCATTAATGGGCCGTACTGGGCCATGATCGGTGATAGTAGTTCATTATAGCCTCTACCATATTATAGTTGCTCTAAGAGGCTTATATAGGAGTGTAGTGAGTCATAGTTAGGTGTTAACGCCCAATAACATGTCATACTTTCATTAATGGGCCGTATTGGGACTGGATTTCTGTTGGTGGCCCATTATAGCCTCTATCATGTCATAGTTGCTCTAAAAGGGTTATATAGGAGTGTAGTGAGTCATAGTTAAGTGTTAACGCCCAATAACATGTCATACTTTCATTAATGGGCCATATTCGGCCTTATGGGTGATAGTGGCCCATTATAGCCTCTATCATGACATAGCTGCTCTAAGAGTGTTGTATATGAGTGTTGTGAGTCATAGTTAGGTGTTAATGCCAATAAAATGCCTTACTTTCATTAATGGGCCGTATTGGGCCTTGATCGGTGATAGTGGTCCATTACAGCCTCTAACATATTATAGTTGCTCAAAGAGGCTTATATAGGAGTGTAGTGAGTCATAGTTAGGTGTTAACGCCCAATAACATGACATACTTTCATTAATAGGTTGTATTGGGACTGGATTTCTGTTAGTGGCCCATTATAGCCTCTATCATGTCATTGTTGCTCTAAAAGGGTTGTATAGGAGTGTAGTGAGTCATAGTTAGGTGTTAACGACCAATAACATGCCATACTTTCATTAATGGGCTGTATTGGGACTGGATTTCTGTTAGTGGCCCATTATAGCCTCTATCATGTCATAGTTGCTCTAAAAGGGTGGTATAGGAGTGTAGTGAGTCATAGTTAGGTGTTAACGCCCAATAACATGTCATACTTTCATTAATGGGCCATATTGGGGCCTGGATTTCTGTTAGTGGCCCCATTATTACCTCTATCATGTCATAGTTGTTCTAAAAGGGTTATATAGGAGTGTAGTGAGTCATAGTTAAGTGTTAACGCCCAATAACATGTCATACTTTCATTAATGGCCATATTCGGCCTTATGGGTGATAGTGGCCCATTATAGCTTCTATCATAACATAGCTGCTCTAAGAGTGTTGTATATGAGTGTTGTGAGTCGTAGTTAGGTGTTAATGCCAATAAAATGCCTTACATTCATTAATGGGCCGTATTGGGGCCTTGATCGGTGATAGTGGTCCATTATAGCCTCTACCATATTATAGTTGCTCTAAGAGGGCTTATATAAAAGTGTAGTGAGTCATAGTTACGTGTTAACGCCCAATAACATGCCATACTTTCATTAATGGGCTGTATTGGGACTGGATTTCTGTTAGTGGCCCATTATAGCCTCTATCATGTCATAGTTGCTCTAAAAGGGGTTATATAGGAGTGTAGTGAGTCATAGTTAGGTGTTAACGCCCAATAACATGTCATACTTTCATTAATGGGCCGTATTGGGCCTGGATTTCTGTTGGTGGCCCATTATAGCCTCTATCATGTCATAGTTGCTCTAAAAGGGTTATATAGGAGTGCAGTGAGTCATAATTAAGTGTTAACGCCCAATAACATGTCATACTTTCATTAATGGGTCATCTTGGGCCTTATTGGTGATAGTGGCCCATTATAGCTTCTATCATGACATAGTTGCTCTAAGAGTGTTGTATATGAGTGTTGTGAGTCATAGTTAGGTGTTAATGCCAATAAAATGCCTTACTTTCATTAATGGGGCAGTACTGGGGCCATGATCGGTGATAGTAGTTCATTATAGCCTCTACCATATTATAGTTGCTCTAAGAGGCTTATATAGGAGTGTAGTGAGTCATAGTTAGGTGTTAACGCCCAATAACATGTCATACTTTCATTAATAGGTTGTATTGGGACTGGATTTCTGTTGGTGTCCCATTATAGCCTCTATCCATGTCATAGTTGCTCTAAAAAGGGTTATATTGGAGTGTAGTGAGTCATAGTTAAGTGTTAACGCCCAATAACATGTCATACTTTCATTAATGGGCCATATTCGGCCTTATTGGTGATAGTGGCCCATTATAGCCTCTATCATGACGTAGCTGCTCTAAGAGTGTTGTATTTGAGTGTTTTGAGTTGTAGTTAGGTGGTAATGCCAATAAAATGCCTTACTTTCATTAATGGGCCGTATTGGGCCTTGATCGGCTGACAGTGGTCCATTATAGCGTCTACCATTTTTATAGTTGCTCTAAGAGGCTTATATAGGAGTGTAGTGAGTCATAGTTAGGTGTTAAGCTTATATAGGAGTGTAGTGAGTCATAGTTAGGTGTTAACGCCCAATAACATGCCATACTTTCATTAATGGGCTGTATTGGGACTGGATTTCTGTTGGTGGCCCATTATAGCCTCTATCATGTCATAGTTGCTCTAAAAGGGTTATATAGGAGTGTAATGAGTCATCGTTAAGTGTTAACGCCCAATAACATGTCATACTTTCATTAATGGGCCATATTCGGCCTTATGGGTGATAGTGGCCCATTATAGCCTCTATCATGACATAGCTGCTCTAAGAATGTTGTATTTGAGTGTTTTGAGTTGTAGTTTGGTGTTAATGCCAATAAAATGCCTTAATTTCATTAATGGGCCGTATTGGGCCTTGATCGGTGATAGTGGTCCATTATATCCTCTACCATATTATAGTTGCTCTAAGAGGCTTATATAGGAGTGTAGTGAGTCATAGTTAGGTGTTAACGCCCAATAACATGCCATACTTTCATTAATGGGCTGTATTGGGACTGGATTTCTGTTAGTGGCCCACTATAGCCTCTATCAAGTCATAGTTGCTCTAAAAGGGTTATATAGGAGTGTAGTGAGTCATAGTTAGGTGTTAACGCCCAATAACATGTCATACTTTCATTAATGGGTCGTATTGGGCCAGGATTTCTGTTGGTGGCCCATTATAGCCTCTATCATGTCATAGTTGTTCTAAAAGGGTTATATAGGAGTGCAGTGAGTCATAATTAAGTGTTAACGCCAATAACATGTCATACTTTCATTAATGGGTCGTATTGTGCCCTATTGGTGATAGTGGCCCATTATAGCTTCTATCATGACATAGTTGCTCTAAGAGTGTTGTATATGAGTGTTGTGAGTCATAGTTTGGTTTAATGCCAATAAAATGCCTTACTTTCATTAATGGGCCGTACTGGGCCATGATCGGTGATAGTAGTTCATTATAGCCTCTACCATATTATAGTTGCTCTAAGAGGCTTATATAGGAGTGTAGTGAGTCATAGTTAGGTGTTAACGCCCAATAACATGTCATACTTTCATTAATGGGCCGTATTGGGACTGGATTTCTGTTGGTGGCCCATTATAGCCTCTATCATGTCATAGTTGCTCTAAAAGGGTTATATAGGAGTGTAGTGAGTCATAGTTAAGTGTTAACGCCCATGAACATGTCATACTTTCACTAATGGGCCATATTCGGCCTTATTGGTGATTGTGGCCCATTATAGCTTCTATCATGACATAGCTGCTCTAAGAGTGTTGTATATGAGTGCTGTGAGTCATAGTTAGGTGTTAATGCCAATAAAATGCCTTACTTTCATTAATGGGCCGTATTGGGCCTTGATCGGTGATAGTGGTCCATTACAGCCTCTAACATATTATAGTTGCTCAAAGAGGCTTATATAGGAGTGTAGTGAGTCATAGTTAGGTGTTAACGCCCAATAACATGACATACTTTCATTAATAGGTTGTATTGGGACTGGATTTCTGTTAGTGGCCCATTATAGCCTCTATCATGTCATTGTTGCTCTAAAAGGGTTGTATAGGAGTGTAGTGAGTCATAGTTAGGTGTTAACGACCAATAACATGCCATACTTTCATTAATGGGCTGTATTGGGACTGGATTTCTGTTAGTGGCCCATTATAGCCTCTATCATGTCATAGTTGCTCTAAAAGGGTTGTATAGGAGTGTAGTGAGTCATAGTTAGGTGTTAACGCCCAATAACATGTCATACTTTCATTAATGGGCCATATTGGGCCTGGATTTCTGTTAGTGGCCCATTATTGCCTCTATCATGTCATAGTTGTTCTAAAAGGGTTATATAGGAGTGTAGTGAGTCATAGTTAAGTGTTAACGCCCAATAACATGTCATACTTTCATTAATGGGCCATATTCGGCCTTATGGGTGATAGTGGCCCATTATAGCTTCTATCATGACATAGCTGCTCTAAGAGTGTTGTATATGAGTGTTGTGAGTCGTACTTAGGTGTTAATGCCAATAAAATGCCTTACATTCATTAATGGGCCGTATTGGGCCTTGATCGGTGATAGTGGTCCATTATAGCCTCTACCATATTATAGTTGCTCTAAGAGGCTTATATAAAAGTGTAGTGAGTCATAGTTACGTGTTAACGCCCAATAACATGCCATACTTTCATTAATGGGCTGTATTGGGACTGGATTTCTGTTAGTGGCCAATTATAGCCTCTATCATGTCATAGTTGTTCTAAAAGGGTTATATAGGAGTGTAGTGAGTCATAGTTAGGTGTTAACGCCCAATAACAAGTCATACTTTCATTAATGGGCCGTATTGGGCCTGGATTTCTGTTGGTGGCCCATTATAGCCTCTATCATGTCATAGTTGCTCTAAAAGGGTTATATAGGAGTGCAGTGAGTCATAATTAAGTGTTAACGCCCAATAACATGTCATACTTTCATTAATGGGTCGTATTGGGCCTTATTGGTGATAGTGGCCCATTATAGCTTCTATCATGACATAGTTGCTCTAAGAGTGTTGTATATGAGTGTTGTGAGTCATAGTTAGGTGTTAATGCCAATAAAATGCCTTACTTTCATTAATGGGCAGTACTGGGCCATGATCGGAGATAGTAGTTCATTATAGCCTCTACCATATTATAGTTGCTCTAAGAGGCTTATATAGGAGTGTAGTGAGTCATAGTTAGGTGTTAACGCCCAATAACATGTCATACTTTCATTAATGGGCCATATTGGGACTGGATTTCTGTTGGTGTCCCATTATAGCCTCTATCATGTCATAGTTGCTCTAAAAGGGTTATATAGGAGTGTAGTGAGTCATAATTAAGTGTTAACGCCCAATAACATGTCATACTTTCATTAATGGGTCGTATTGGGCCTTATTGGTGATAGTGGCCCATTATAGCTTCTATCATGACATAGTTGCTCTAAGAGTGTTGTATATGAGTGTTGTGAGTCATAGTTTGGTTTAATGCCAATAAAATGCCTTACTTTCATTAATGGGCCGTACTGGGCCATGATCGGTGATAGTAGTTCATTATTGCCTCTACCATATTATAGTTGCTCTAAGAGGCTTATATAGGAGTGTAGTGAGTCATAGTTAGGTGTTAACGCCTAATAACATGTCATACTTTCATTAATGGGCCGTATTGGGACTGGATTTCTGTTGGTGGCCCATTATAGCCTCTATCATGTCATAGTTGCTCTAAAAGGGTTATATAGGAGTGTAGTGAGTCATAGTTAAGTGTTAACGCCCATGAACATGTCATACTTTCACTAATGGGCCATATTCGGCCTTATTGGTGATAGTGGCCCATTATAGCTTCTATCATGACATAGCTGCTCTAAGAGTGTTGTATATGAGTGTTGTGAGTCATAGTTAGGTGTTAATGCCAATAAAATGCCTTACTTTCATTAATGGGCCGTATTGGGCCTTGATCGGTGATAGTGGTCCATTATAGCCTCTACCATATTATAGTTGCTCTAAGAGGCTTATATAAAAGTGTAGTGAGTCATAGTTACGTGTTAACGCCCAATAACATGCCATACTTTCATTAATGGGCTGTATTGGGACTGGATTTCTGTTAGTGGCCAATTATAGCCTCTATCATGTCATAGTTGTTCTAAAAGGGTTATATAGGAGTGTAGTGAGTCATAGTTAGGTGTTAACGCCCAATAACAAGTCATACTTTCATTAATGGGCCGTATTGGGCCTGGATTTCTGTTGGTGGCCCATTATAGCCTCTATCATGTCATAGTTGCTCTAAAAGGGTTATATAGGAGTGCAGTGAGTCATAATTAAGTGTTAACGCCCAATAACATGTCATACTTTCATTAATGGGTCGTATTGGGCCTTATTGGTGATAGTGGCCCATTATAGCTTCTATCATGACATAGTTGCTCTAAGAGTGTTGTATATGAGTGTTGTGAGTCATAGTTAGGTGTTAATGCCAATAAAATGCCTTACTTTCATTAATGGGCAGTACTGGGCCATGATCGGAGATAGTAGTTCATTATAGCCTCTACCATATTATAGTTGCTCTAAGAGGCTTATATAAGAGTGTAGTGAGTCATAGTTAGGTGTTAACGCCCAATAACATGTCATACTTTCATTAATGGGCCATATTGGGACTGGATTTCTGTTGGTGTCCCATTATAGCCTCTATCATGTCATAGTTGCTCTAAAAGGGTTATATAGGAGTGTAGTGAGTCATAATTAAGTGTTAACGCCCAATAACATGTCATACTTTCATTAATGGGTCGTATTGGGCCTTATTGGTGATAGTGGCCCATTATAGCTTCTATCATGACATAGTTGCTCTAAGAGTGTTGTATATGAGTGTTGTGAGTCATAGTTTGGTTTAATGCCAATAAAATGCCTTACTTTCATTAATGGGCCGTACTGGGCCATGATCGGTGATAGTAGTTCATTATTGCCTCTACCATATTATAGTTGCTCTAAGAGGCTTATATAGGAGTGTAGTGAGTCATAGTTAGGTGTTAACGCCTAATAACATGTCATACTTTCATTAATGGGCCGTATTGGGACTGGATTTCTGTTGGTGGCCCATTATAGCCTCTATCATGTCATAGTTGCTCTAAAAGGGTTATATAGGAGTGTAGTGAGTCATAGTTAAGTGTTAACGCCCATGAACATGTCATACTTTCACTAATGGGCCATATTCGGCCTTATTGGTGATAGTGGCCCATTATAGCTTCTATCATGACATAGCTGCTCTAAGAGTGTTGTATATGAGTGTTGTGAGTCATAGTTAGGTGTTAATGCCAATAAAATGCCTTACTTTCATTAATGGGCCGTATTGGGCCTTGATCGGTGATAGTGGTCCATTACAGCCACTAACATATTATAGTTGCTCAAAGAGGCTTATATAGGAGTGTAGTGAGTCATAGTTAGGTGTTAACGCCCAATAACATGACATACTTTCATTAATAGGTTGTATTGGGACTGGATTTCTATTAGTGGCCCATTATAGCCTCTATCATGTCATTGTTGCTCTAAAAGGGTTGTATAGGAGTGTAGTGAGTCATAGTTAGGTGTTAACGACCAATAACATGCCATACTTTCATTAATGGGCTGTATTGGGACTGGATTTCTGTTAGTGGCCCATTATAGCCTCTATCATGTCATAGTTGCTCTAAAAGGGTTTTATAGGAGTGTAGTGAGTCATAGTTAGGTGTTAACGCCCAATAACATGTCATACTTTCATTAATGGGCCATATTGGGCCTGGATTTCTGTTAGTGGCCCATTATTGCCTCTATCATGTCATAGTTGTTCTAAAAGGGTTATATAGGAGTGTAGTGAGTCATAGTTAAGTGTTAACGCCCAATAACATGTCATACTTTCATTAATGGGCCATATTCGGCCTTATGGGTGATAGTGGCCCATTATAGCTTCTATCATGACATAGCTGCTCTAAGAGTGTTGTATATGAGTGTTGTGAGTCGTATTTAGGTGTTAATGCCAATAAAATGCCTTACATTCATTAATGGGCCGTATTGGGCCTTGATCGGTGATAGTGGTCCATTATAGCCTCTACCATATTATAGTTGCTCTAAGAGGCTTATATAAAAGTGTAGTGAGTCATAGTTTCGTGTGAACGCCCAATAACATGCCATACTTTCATTAATGGGCTGTATTGGGACTGGATTTCTGTTAGTGGCCCATTATAGCCTCTATCATGTCATAGTTGTTCTAAAAGGGTTATATAGGAGTGTAGTGAGTCATAGTTAGGTGTTAACGCCCAATAACATGTCATACTTTCATTAATGGGCCGTATTGGGCCTGGATTTCTGTTGGTGGCCCATTATAGCCTCTATCATGTCATAGTTGCTCTAAAAGGGTTATATAGGAGTGCAGTGAGTCATAATTAAGTGTTAACGCCCAATAACATGTCATACTTTCATTAATGGGTCGTATTGGGCCTTATTGGTGATAGTGGCCCATTATAGCTTCTATCATGACATAGTTGCTCTAAGAGTGTTGTATATGAGTGTTGTGAGTCATAGTTAGGTGTTAATGCCAATAAAATGCCTTACTTTCATTAATGGGCAGTACTAGGCCATGATCGGTGATAGTAGTTCATTATAGCCTCTACCATATTATAGTTGCTGTAAGAGGCTTAGATAGGAGTGTAGTGAGTCATAGTTAGGTGTTAACGCCCAATAACATGTCATACTTTCATTAATGGGCCATATTGGGACTGGATTTCTGTTGGTGTCCCATTATAGCCTCTATCATGTCATAGTTGCTCTAAAAGGGTTATATAGGAGTGTAGTGAGTCATAATTAAGTGTTAACGCCCAATAACATGTCATACTTTCATTAATGGGTCGTATTGGGCCTTATTGGTGATAGTGGGCCATTATAGCTTCTATCATGACATAGTTGCTCTAAGAGTGTTGTATATGAGTGTTGTGAGTCATAGTTTGGTTTAATGCCAATAAAATGCCTTACTTTCATTAATGGGCCGTACTGGGCCATGATCGGTGATAGTAGTTCATTATAGCCTCTACCATATTATAGTTGCTCTAAGAGGCTTATATAGGAGTGTAGTGAGTCATAGTTAGGTGTTAACGCCCAATAACATGTCATACTTTCATTAATGGGCCGTATTGGGACTGGATTTCTGTTGGTGGCCCATTATAGCCTCTATCATGTCATAGTTGCTCTAAAAGGGTTATATAGGAGTGTAGTGAGTCATAGTTAAGTGTTAACGCCCATGAACATGTCATACTTTCACTAATGGGCCATATTCGGCCTTATTGGTGATAGTGGCCCATTATAGCTTCTATCATGACATAGCTGCTCTAAGAGTGTTGTATATGAGTGTTGTGAGTCATAGTTAGGTGTTAATGCCAATAAAATGCCTTACCTTCATTAATGGGCCGTATTGGGCCTTGATCGGTGATAGTGGTCCATTACAGCCTCTAACATATTATAGTTGCTCAAAGAGGCTTATATAGGAGTGTAGTGAGTCATAGTTAGGTGTTAACGCCCAATAACATGACATACTTTCATTAATAGGTTGTATTGGGACTGGATTTCTGTTAGTGGCCCATTATAGCCTCTATCATGTCATTGATGCTCTAAAAGGGTTGTATAGGAGTGTAGTGAGTCATAGTTAGGTGTTAACGACCAATAACATGCCATACTTTCATTAATGGGCTGTATTGGGACTGGATTTCTGTTAGTGGCCCATTATAGCCTCTATCATGTCATAGTTGCTCTAAAAGGGTTGTATAGGAGTGTAGTGAGTCATAGTTAGGTGTTAACGCCCAATAACATGTCATACTTTCATTAATGGGCCATATTGGGCCTGGATTTCTGTTAGTGGCCCATTATTGCCTCTATCATGTCATAGTTGTTCTAAAAGGGTTATATGGGAGTGTAGTGAGTCATAGTTAAGTGTTAACGCCCAATAACATGTCATACTTTCATTAATGGGCCATATTCGGCCTTATGGGTGATAGTGGCCCATTATAGCTTCTATCATGACATAGCTGCTCTAAGAGTGTTGTATATGAGTGTTGTGAGTCGTAGTTAGGTGTTAATGCCAATAAAATTCCTTACATTCATTAATGGGCCGTATTGGGCCTTGATCGGTGATAGTGGTCCATTATAGCCTCTACCATATTATAGTTGCTCTAAGAGGCTTATATAAAAGTGTAGTGAGTCATAGTTACGTGTTAACGCCCAATAACATGCCATACTTTCATTAATGGGCTGTATTGGGACTGGATTTCTGTTAGTGGCCCATTATAGCCTCTATCATGTCATAGTTGTTCTAAAAGGGTTATATAGGAGTGTAGTGAGTCATAGTTAGGTGTTAACGCCCAATAACATGTCATACTTTCATTAATGGGCCGTATTGGGCCTGGATTTCTGTTGGTGGCCCATTATAGCCTCTATCATGTCATAGTTGCTCTAAAAGGGTTATATAGGAGTGCAGTGAGTCATAATTAAGTGTTAACGCCCAATAACATGTCATACTTTCATTAATGGGTCGTATTGGGCCTTATTGGTGATAGTGGCCCATTATAGCTTCTATCATGACATAGTTGCTCTAAGAGTGTTGTATATGAGTGTTGTGAGTCATAGTTAGGTGTTAATGCAATAAAATGCCTTACTTTCATTAATGGGCAGTACTGGGCCATGATCGGTGATAGTAGTTCATTATAGCCTCTACCATATTATAGTTGCTCTAAGAGGCTTATATAGGAGTGTAGTGAGTCATAGTTAGGTGTTAACGCCCAATAACATGTCATACTTTCATTAATGGGCCATATTGGGACTGGATTTCTATTGGTGTCCCATTATAGCCTCTATCATGTCATAGTTGCTCAAAAAGGGTTATATAGGAGTGTAGTGAGTCATAATTAAGTGTTAACGCCCAATAACATGTCATACTTTCATTAATGGGTCGTATTGGGCCTTATTGGTGATAGTGGCCCATTATAGCTTCTATCATGACATAGTTGCTCTAAGAGTGTTGTATATGAGTGTTGTGAGTCATAGTTTGGTTTTAATGCCAATAAAATGCCTTACTTTCATTAATGGGCCGTACTGGGCCATGATCGGTGATAGTAGTTCATTTTAGCCTCTACCATATTATAGTTGCTCTAAGAGGCTTATATAGGAGTGTAGTGAGTCATAGTTAGGTGTTAACGCCCAATAACATGTCATACTTTCATTAATGGGCCGTATTTGGACTGGATTTCTGTTGGTGGCCCATTATAGCCTCTATCATGTCATAGTTGCTCTAAAAGGGTTATATAGGAGTGTAGTGAGTCATAGTTAAGTGTTAACGCCCATGAACATGTCATACTTTCACTAATGGGCCATATTCGGCCTTATTGGTGATAGTGGCCCATTATAGCTTCTATCATGACATAGCTGCTCTAAGAGTGTTGTATATGAGTGTTGTGAGTCATAGTTAGGTGTTAATGCCAATAAAATGCCTTACTTTCATTAATGGGCCGTATTGGGCCTTGATCGGTGATAGTGGTCCATTACAGCCTCTAACATATTATAGTTGCTCAAAGAGGCTTATATAGGAGTGTAGTGAGTCATAGTTAGGTGTTAACGCCCAATAACATGACATACTTTCATTAATAGGTTGTATTGGGATTGGATTTCTGTTAGTGGCCCATTATAGCCTCTATCATGTCATTGTTGCTCTAAAAGGGTTGTATAGGAGTGTAGTGAGTCATAGTTAGGTGTTAACGACCAATAACATGCCATACTTTCATTAATGGGCTGTATTGGGACTGGATTTCTGTTAGTGGCCCATTATAGCCTCTATTATGTCATAGTTGCTCTAAAAGGGTTGTATAGGAGTGTAGTGAGTCATAGTTAGGTGTTAACGCCCAATAACATGTCATACTTTCATTAATGGGCCATATTGGGCCTGGATTTCTGTTAGTGGCCCATTATTGCCTCTATCATGTCATAGTTGTTCTAAAAGGGTTATATAGGAGTGTAGTGAGTCATAGTTAAGTGTTAACGCCCAATAACATGTCATACTTTCATTAATGGGCCATATTCGGCCTTATGGGTGATAGTGGCCCATTATAGCTTCTATCATGACATAGCTGCTCTAAGAGTGTTGTATATGAGTGTTGTGAGTCGTAGTTAGGTGTTAATGCCAATAAAATGCCTTACATTCATTAATGGGCCGTATTGGGCCTTGATCGGTGATAGTGGTCCATTATACCCTCTACCATATTATAGTTGCTCTAAGAGGCTTATATAAAAGTGTAGTGAGTCATAGTTACGTGTTAACGCCCAACAACATGCCATACTTTCATTAATGGGCTGTATTGGGACTGGATTTCTGTTAGTGGCCCATTATAGCCTCTATCATGTCATAGTTGTTCTAAAAGGGTTATATAGGAGTGTAGTGAGTCATAGTTAGGTGTTAACGCCCAATAACATGTCATACTTTCATTAATGGGCCGTATTGGGCCTGGATTTCTGTTGGTGGCCCATTATAGCCTCTATCATGTCATAGTTGCTCTAAAAGGGTTATATAGGAGTGCAGTGAGTCATAATTAAGTGTTAACGCCCAATAACATGTCATACTTTCATTAATGGGTCGTATTGGGCCTTATTGGTGATAGTGGCCCATTATAGCTTCTATCATGACATAGTTGCTCTAAGAGTGTTGTATATGAGTGTTGTGAGTCATAGTTAGGTGTTAATGCCAATAAAATGCCTTACTTTCATTAATGGGCAGTACTGGGCCATGATCGGTGATAGTAGTTCATTATAGCCTCTACCATATTATAGTTGCTCTAAGAGGCTTATATAGGAGTGTAGTGAGTCATAGTTAGGTGTTAACGCCCAATAACATGTCATACTTTCATTAATGGGCCATATTGGGACTGGATTTCTATTGGTGTCCCATTATAGCCTCTATCATGTCATAGTTGCTCTAAAAGGGTTATATAGGAGTGTAGTGAGTCATAATTAAGTGTTAACGCCCAATAACATGTCATACTTTCATTAATGGGTCGTATTGGGCCTTATTGGTGATAGTGGCCCATTATAGCTTCTATCATGACATAGTTGCTCTAAGAGTGTTGTATATGAGTGTTGTGAGTCATAGTTTGGTTTAATGCCAATAAAATGCCTTACTTTCATTAATGGGCCATACTGGGCCATGATCGGTGATAGTAGTTCATTATAGCCTCTACCATATTATAGTTGATATAAGAGGCTTATATAGGAGTGTAGTGAGTCATAGTTAGGTGTTAACGCCCAATAACATGTCATACTTTCATTAATGGGCCGTATTGGGACTGGATTTCTGTTGGTGGCCCATTATAGCCTCTATCATGTCATAGTTGCTCTAAAAGGGTTATATAGGAGTGTAGTGAGTCATAGTTAAGTGTTAACGCCCATGAACATGTCATACTTTCACTAATGGGCCATATTCGGCCTTATTGGTGATAGTGGCCCATTATAGCTTCTATCATGACATAGCTGCTCTAAGAGTGTTGTATATGAGTGTTGTGAGTCATAGTTAGGTGTTAATGCCAATAAAATGCCTTACTTTCATTAATGGGCCGTATTGGGCCTTGATCGGTGATAGTGGTCCATTACAGCCTCTAACATATTATAGTTGCTCAAAGAGGCTTATATAGGAGTGTAGTGAGTCATAGTTAGGTGTTAACGCCCAATAACATGACATACTTTCATTAATAGGTTGTATTGGGATTGGATTTCTGTTAGTGGCCCATTATAGCCTCTATCATGTCATTGTTGCTCTAAAAGGGTTGTATAGGAGTGTAGTGAGTCATAGTTAGGTGTTAACGACCAATAACATGCCATACTTTCATTAATGGGCTGTATTGGGACTGGATTTCTGTTAGTGGCCCATTATAGCCTCTATTATGTCATAGTTGCTCTAAAAGGGTTGTATAGGAGTGTAGTGAGTCATAGTTAGGTGTTAACGCCCAATAACATGTCATACTTTCATTAATGGGCCATATTGGGCCTGGATTTCTGTTAGTGGCCCATTATTGCCTCTATCATGTCATAGTTGTTCTAAAAGGGTTATATAGGAGTGTAGTGAGTCATAGTTAAGTGTTAACGCCCAATAACATGTCATACTTTCATTAATGGGCCATATTCGGCCTTATGGGTGATAGTGGCCCATTATAGCTTCTATCATGACATAGCTGCTCTAAGAGTGTTGTATATGAGTGTTGTGAGTCGTAGTTAGGTGTTAATGCCAATAAAATGCCTTACATTCATTAATGGGCCGTATTGGGCCTTGATCGGTGATAGTGGTCCATTATAGCCTCTACCATATTATAGTTGCTCTAAGAGGCTTATATAAAAGTGTAGTGAGTCATAGTTACGTGTTAACGCCCAATAACATGCCATACTTTCATTAATGGGCTGTATTGGGACTGGATTTCTGTTAGTGGCCCATTATAGCCTCTATCATGTCATAGTTGTTCTAAAAGGGTTATATAGGAGTGTAGTGAGTCATAGTTAGGTGTTAACGCCCAATAACATGTCATACTTTCATTAATGGGCCGTATTGGGCCTGGATTTCTGTTGGTGGCCCATTATAGCCTCTATCATGTCATAGTTGCTCTAAAAGGGTTATATAGGAGTGCAGTGAGTCATAATTAAGTGTTAACGCCCAATAACATGTCATACTTTCATTAATGGGTCGTATTGGGCCTTATTGGTGATAGTGGCCCATTATAGCTTCTATCATGACATAGTTGCTCTAAGAGTGTTGTATATGAGTGTTGTGAGTCATAGTTAGGTGTTAATGCCAATAAAATGCCTTACTTTCATTAATGGGCAGTACTGGGCCATGATCGGTGATAGTAGTTCATTATAGCCTCTACCATATTATAGTTGCTCTAAGAGGCTTATATAGGAGTGTAGTGAGTCATAGTTAGGTGTTAACGCCCAATAACATGTCATACTTTCATTAATGGGCCATATTGGGACTGGATTTCTGTTGGTGTCCCATTATAGCCTCTATCATGTCATAGTTGCTCTAAAAGGGTTATATAGGAGTGTAGTGAGTCATCGTTAAGTGTTAACGCCCAATAACATGTCATACTTTCATTAATGGGTCGTATTCGGCCTTATGGGTGATAGTGGCCCATTATAGCTTCTATCATGACATAGTTTCTCTAAGAGTGTTGTATATGAGTGTTGTGAGTCGTAGTTAGGTGTTAATGCCAATAAAATGCCTTACTTTCATTAATGGGTCGTACTGGGCCATGATCGGTGATAGTAGTTCATTATAGCCTCTACCATATAATAGTTACTCTAAGAGGCTTATATAGGGGTGTAGTGAGTCATAGTTAGGTGTTAACGCCCAATAACATGTCATACTTTCATTAATGGGCCGTATTGGGACTGGATTTCTGTTGGTGGCCCATTATAGCCTCTATCATCTCATAGTTGTTCTAAAAGGGTTGTATAGGAGTGTAGTAAGTCATAGTTAGGTGTTAACGCCCAATAACATGTCATACTTTCATTAATGGGCCATATTGGGACTGGATTTCTGTTGGTGTCCCATTATAGCCTCTATCATGTCATAGTTGCTCTAAAAGGGTTATACAGGAGTGTAGTGAGTCATAATTAAGTGTTAACGCCCAATAACATGTCATACTTTCATTAATGGGTCGTATTGGGCCTTATTGGTGATAGTGGCCCATTATAGCTTCTATCATGACATAGTTGCTCTAAGAGTGTTGTATATGAGTGTTGTGACTCATAGTTTGGTTTAATGCCAATAAAATGCCTTACTTTCATTAATGGGCCGTACTGGGCCATGATCGGTGATAGTAGTTCATTATAGCCTCTACCATATTATAGTTGCTCTAAGAGGCTTATATAGGAGTGTAGTGAGTCATAGTTAGGTGTTAACGCCCAATAACATGTCATACTTTCATTAATGGGCCGTATTGGGACTGGATTTCTGTTGGTGGCCCATTATAGCCTCTATCATGTCATAGTTGCTCTAAAAGGGTTATATAGGAGTGTAGTGAGTCATAGTTAAGTGTTAACGCCCATGAACATGTCATACTTTCACTAATGGGCCATATTCGGCCTTATTGGTGATAGTGGCCCATTATAGCTTCTATCATGACATAGCTGCTCTAAGAGTGTTGTATATGAGTGTTGTGAGTCATAGTTAGGTGTTAATGCCAATAAAATGCCTTACTTTCATTAATGGGCCGTATTGGGCCTTGATCGGTGATAGTGGTCCATTACAGCCTCTAACATATTATAGTTGCTCAAAGAGGCTTATATAGGAGTGTAGTGAGTCATAGTTAGGTGTTAACGCCCAATAACATGACATACTTTCATTAATAGGTTGTATTGGGACTGGATTTCTGTTAGTGGCCCATTATAGCCTCTATCATGTCATTGTTGCTCTAAAAGGGTTGTATAGGAGTGTAGTGAGTCATAGTTAGGTGTTAACGACCAATAATATGCCATACTTTCATTAATGGGCTGTATTGGGACTGGATTTCTGTTAGTGGCCCATTATAGCCTCTATCATGTCATAGTTGCTCTAAAAGGGTTGTATAGGAGTGTAGTGAGTCATAGTTAGGTGTTAACGCCCAATAACATGTCATACTTTCATTAATGGGCCATATTGGGCCTGGATTTCTGTTAGTGGCCCATTATTGCCTCTATCATGTCATAGTTGTTCTAAAAGGGTTATATAGGAGTGTAGTGAGTCATTGTTAAGTGTTAACGCCAAATAACATGTCATACTTTCATTAATGGGCCATATTCGGCCTTATGGGTGATAGTGGCCCATTATAGCTTCTATCATGACATAGCTGCTCTAAGAGTGTTGTATATGAGTGTTGTGAGTCGTAGTTAGGTGTTAATGCCAATAAAATGCCTTACATTCATTAATGGGCCGTATTGGGCCTTGATCGGTGATAGTGGTCCATTATAGCCTCTACCATATTATAGTTGCTCTAAGAGGCTTATATAAAAGTGTAGTGAGTCATAATTACGTGTTAACGCCCAATAACATGCCATACTTTCATTAATGGGCTGTATTGGGACTGGATTTCTGTTAGTGGCCCATTATAGCCTCTATCATGTCATAGTTGTTCTAAAAGGGTTATATAGGAGTGTAGTGAGTCATAGTTAGGTGTTAACGCCCAATAACATGTCATACTTTCATTAATGGGCCGTATTGGGCCTGGATTTCTGTTGGTGGCCCATTATAGCCTCTATCATGTCATAGTTGCTCTAAAAGGGTTATATAGGAGTGCAGTGAGTCATAATTAAGTGTTAACGCCCAATAACATGTCATACTTTCATTAATGCGTCGTATTGGGCCTTATTGGTGATAGTGGCCCATTATAGCTTCTATCATGACATAGTTGCTCAAAGAGTGTTGTATATGAGTGTTGTGAGTCATAGTTAGGTGTTAATGCCAATAAAATGCCTTACTTTCATTAATGGGCAGTACTGGGCCATGATCGGTGATAGTAGTTCATTATAGCCTCTACCATATTATAGTTGCTCTAAGAGGCTTATATAGGAGTGTAGTGAGTCATAGTTAGGTGTTAACGCCCAATAACATGTCATACTTTCATTAATGGGCCATGTTGGGACTGGATTTCTGTTGGTGTCCCATTATAGCCTCTATCATGTCATAGTTGCTCTAAAAGGGTTATATAGGAGTGTAGTGAGTCATAATTAAGTGTTAACGCCCAATAACATGTCATACTTTCATTAATGGGTCGTATTGGGCCTTATTGGTGATAGTGGCCCATTATAGCTTCTATCATGACATAGTTGCTCTAAGAGTGTTGTATATGAGTGTTGTATATGAGTGTTGTGAGTCATAGTTTCGTTTAATGCCAATAAAATGCCTTACTTTCATTAATGGGCCGTACTGGGCCATGATCGGTGATAGTAGTTCATTATAGCCTCTACCATATTATAGTTGCTCTAAGAGGCTTATATAGGAGTGTATTGAGTCATAGTTAGGTGTTAACGCCCAATAACATGTCATACTTTCATTAATGGGCCGTATTGGGACTGGATTTCTGTTGGTGGCCCATTATAGCCTCTATCATGTCATAGTTGCTCTAAAAGGGTTATATAGGAGTGTAGTGAGTCATAGTTAAGTGTTAACGCCCATGAACATGTCATACTTTCACTAATGGGCCATATTCGGCCTTATTGGTGATAGTGGCCCATTATAGCTTCTATCATGACATAGCTGCTCTAAGAGTGTTGTATATGAGTGTTGTGAGTCATAGTTTGGTGTTAATGCCAATAAAATGCCTTACTTTCATTAATGGGCCGTATTGGGCCTTGATCGGTGATAGTGGTCCATTACAGCCTCTAACATATTATAGTTGCTCAAAGAGGCTTATATAGGAGTGTAGTGAGTCATAGTTAGGTGTTAACGCCCAATAACATGACATACTTTCATTAATAGGTTGTATTGGGATTGGATTTCTGTTAGTGGGCCCATT
Source organism: Smallanthus sonchifolius (assembly GCA_023525975.1). Classification (NCBI taxonomy): domain Eukaryota; kingdom Viridiplantae; phylum Streptophyta; class Magnoliopsida; order Asterales; family Asteraceae; genus Smallanthus; species Smallanthus sonchifolius. The sequence goes on from JAKNSE010000115.1 coordinate 144,955, forward strand.
ATAGCCTCTATCATGTCATTGTTGCTCTAAAAGGGTTGTATAGGAGTGTAGTGAGTCATAGTTAGGTGTTAACGACCAATAACATGCCATACTTTCATTAATGGGCTGTATTGGGACTGGATTTCTGTTAGTGGCCCATTATAGCCTCTATTATGTCATAGTTGCTCTAAAAGGGTTGTATAGGAGTGTAGTGAGTCATAGTTAGGTGTTAACGCCCAATAACATGTCATACTTTCATTAATGGGCCATATTGGGCCTGGATTTCTGTTAGTGGCCCATTATTGCCTCTATCATGTCATAGTTGTTCTAAAAGGGTTATATAGGAGTGTAGTGAGTCATAGTTAAGTGTTAACGTCCAATAACATGTCATACTTTCATTAATGGGCCATATTCGGCCTTATGGGTGATAGTGGCCCATTATAGCTTCTATCATGACATAGCTGCTCTAAGAGTGTTGTATATGAGTGTTGTGAGTCGTAGTTAGGTGTTAATGCCAATAAAATGCCTTACATTCATTAATGGGCCGTATTGGGCCTTGATCGGTGATAGTGGTCCATTATAGCCTCTACCATATTATAGTTGCTCTAAGAGGCTTATATAAAAGTGTAGTGAGTCATAGTTACGTGTTAACGCCCAATAACATGCCATACTTTCATTAATGGGCTGTATTGGGACTGGATTTCTGTTAGTGGCCCATTATAGCCTCTATCATGTCATAGTTGTTCTAAAAGGGTTATATAGGAGTGTAGTGAGTCATAGTTAGGTGTTAACGCCCAATAACATGTCATACTTTCATTAATGGGCCGTATTGGGCCTGGATTTCTGTTGGTGGCCCATTATAGCCTCTATCATGTCATAGTTGCTCTAAAAGGGTTATATAGGAGTGCAGTGAGTCATAATTAAGTGTTAACGCCCAATAACATGTCATACTTTCATTAATGGGTCGTATTGGGCCTTATTGGTGATAGTGGCCCATTATAGCTTCTATCATGACATAGTTGCTCTAAGAGTGTTGTATATGAGTATTGTGAGTCATAGTTAGGTGTTAATGCCAATAAAATGCCTTACTTTCACTAATGGGCAGTACTTGGCCATGATCGGTGATAGTAGTTCATTATAGCCTCTACCATATTATAGTTGCTCTAAGAGGCTTATATAGGAGTGTAGTGAGTCATAGTTAGGTGTTAACGCCCAATAACATGTCATACTTTCATTAATGGGCCATATTGGGACTGGATTTCTGTTGGTGTCCCATTATAGCCTCTATCATGTCATAGTTGCTCTAAAAGGGTTATATAGGAGTGTAGTGAGTCATCGTTAAGTGTTAACGCCCAATAACATGTCATACTTTCATTAAAGGGTCGTATTCGGCCTTATGGGTGATAGTGGCCCATTATAGCTTCTATCATGACATAGTTTCTCTAAGAGTGTTGTATATGAGTGTTGTGAGTCGTAGTTAGTTGTTAATGCCAATAAAATGCCTTACTTTCATTAATGGGTCGTACTGGGCCATGATCGGTGATAGTAGTTCATTATATCCTCTACCATATAATAGTTACTCTAAGAGGCTTATATAGGGGTGTAGTGAGTCATAGTTAGGTGTTAACGCCCAATAACATGTCATACTTTCATTAATGGGCCGTATTGGGACTGGATTTCTGTTGGTGGCCCATTATAGCCTCTATCATGTCATAGTTGTTCTAAAAGGGTTGTATAGGAGTGTAGTAAGTCATAGTTAGGTGTTAACGCCCAATAACATGTCATACTTTCATTAATGGGCCATATTGGGACTGGATTTCTGTTGGTGTCCCATTATAGCCTCTATCATGTCATAGTTGCTCTAAAAGGGTTATATAGGAGTGTAGTGAGTCATAATTAAGTGTTAACGCCCAATAACATGTCATACTTTCATTAATGGGTCGTATTGGGCC
>JAKNSE010000117.1:2500-5000 GCA_023525975.1 Smallanthus sonchifolius
CCCTGCCTAATTGATCTAATGATAAAGAAGTAGGCTAAGTAAAATAGAAAGTGTGTGTAAACAATAAGTAATGACTTGCTTTGTGAGAGCTCAGTTTCTAAGACGAAGGCTAAGAATTACTCTACTAGAGGGATTGAAAAGATCGAGGGTAATTTCTGAGTCTTGATGGACCTTTCTTATTATAGGCCAAAGGAATAGCTAAGGACTTCTTCCCTCATTCTCATCAAATTGGGGTAGCTCAGGAACTATAGAATCTCTCAGGAGTTGAATAAACTCTTTTATGCTAGTGGAATTGGGAGCATGATAAGTCCGTACTCCACATTCTAGCTTCATCCTTGGTTTTCAAAGAAAGGAACTGACAGAAGAGAAAGGTAAGATAATTCTTTCTGGCCTTAACTGAAAGCGGGGGAGGCCCAGGTCTACATACAGGTCTTGGATCAATAGAATCCTCCAATTGCTAGGGAAAGAATATCGGGATTAGTCTCCTTGCCATTGCTACTGTCTTTGAAAGTCTAGCTATCCTCTCCTTGTCATGCTTTAGTTATTCTGCATTGCTCCTTCTTCTGATCTTGCTTTCTTGCCTTATAGAACTGACCTTTGTCCCCCTCCTTCCGGGTTTCACTCACTTAAAGTCCATTCCTTGCTCTTGCCTAGTTCTAGGCTTAGACGAAAGAGCTCATTCATAGATTCCATCTTTCTAGCATTCATGTCTTTCTTCCTTCAACTCTAATTCATGCCATGATTTGTTAAGTCCTTCTATAATAGCTATTGGCTCTCTTCTCACCTCCCCTAGAGCCTATTGAAGAAAAATCCGAGGCTCACTCGCTGCCCTAAGCCCTACAGTTCCTTCGCTTACCGCCTAAGATGAATCTATTGCCTCCCCTCCCTCCACGAGTAGATATTTAGTATTGAATAGTGTCAAACCCAATCCCAAGCAATAGTCAAGAAGAAAAACTCAGGACTAGGAAAGAAAGGCAGAGACAGGGAAAGCTAGGGTGATAGCCCTATAGATGAGTAATAGGATAGGGAGCACTCCGCTACACTCATTAGGACAACAACCTCCTAACTACTATGAGTTAAGCAACTAATGGACAGACCAGACCGCATAAGACTACTGGAATAGAAAAAGAGAAGGGATTCACGGGCAGTGAAGGCAACCAAGGAGAGGAATCATTCCATTCAATTCCGAAGCCTAGCGTCTCCTGTAAGACTCTATCACCTTCATTCTTTTGTTGAGGTTCTGGCACTTCTTCCTCCGGCCCTCTATTTACATAGCGAAGAAAGGCAAAGGCCCTTGCTCGAATGCGTGACTTATGTCTCTTTTTCCATTTATAAAAAGTAAGATGAATCTACGGCTCCTCGGCCTATAGTAAGTGAATGAGAGGGTATGGGGTTCCGGGTCTTTTTCCAGTCAAAATTGACTAAGAGGCAATCCCCTTTTTCCGTGATAATGTGAAAAGACTCAATTCCTTCTTTCTTCCCCAGCGAAATGTAGCAGGAAACAGCCTTCCCGCAGTCGCATTAAGGAGATTTTTTCTTGAAACTCTTTACTCCTTCACCCGTAGCAAGTACTCATTTCTATTTAGTTGTTTTCTTACTCTATCCGGCTATTGAACCTGGGTTCCCTCTGCATATGGTAATAGAGAGTTAGACAGCTTAGAGAGCTCCTCAAAGGGCTAGTTCTCACTCTGTTTTGGGGCCCCCAAGACTGTCTTTCCCTGTGTTTCCTAGTCTATATAGGTCCAATCTCATCTGCTAGCGCTTCTTCGTTGCTTGGTCGGGACACATTCATCGATTTCTTTTCATTCTTCCTGGGCTTGCAAGTGACTTACTTCTTTTGGCCGTTCTTGCTGTCTTAAGTCGTCCTCTTTCTTTAGAAGCTGTTAATTGATTTCGTGCCTGCCCTAAGGCTAAGGGGAGAACTGCAATGTCCTACTAGTCGGATAGAAGCCTACCCACCTACCAGCCTACCTTGTTCATATCGAGCCGGACAGGAGAGACGCTCTTTAAAGTGAATAGAAGCAATTCCTTTTATAAGCTTGAAAATAGGCGCTGTAAATCAATTCAAATAGATAGGGGAGTTCCGAACCAGCAGCAAGCCCTTTCTCGCCCTTTCTAATGTCCTAGGCGAAGGCAGTGCAGGTGAAAGCCCAATAGATCCCATTTTTTTATCGCTCCACATAGCTCACGACCCGGCACGAAGAAATCTCTTAGATGGGCGGATGCGAATCTGGATCTATCAACGGAGCAATTCCATTCCAGTCGTAGTCTCAATCCCATATTCAATGAAAGTCTCCGCCGTGTCTGACCCCCTCAATCTTTCTATCCGGAGTGAGTCAGGCGGCTAAGCCTTTAATCCTGATAAAAGAAAGAGTTTTCCCCACCCTCCAAGTATCCATAAATGGAATCGGTTTGAGTGAATTACTTACCGCAGCCAAAGCCAATAGGGAAAGTCAGGTCAAGAGAGAGTCTCTTTCCGATTAGTGCATCTCGCACTTCC
>JAKNSE010000117.1:12500-22500 GCA_023525975.1 Smallanthus sonchifolius
CTGAAAGCTCAAGCTCAACTTGCCGGTCTGAAAAGAGGCTCAACATTCGGACATATCTTTTCGATTGTTAGCAGGAAGAGAAAGCAGACTAGATTGAAAGAGGAGAAAGGCAAGCGGAAAGCTGCAACTTCCTTGCTAGAAGGCCTTCCTCGCTAGAAGTACGATTGGAAGGCAAGGTAAAGCGGTAGCAAGCGAGGGCTTTCGTGGATCCTTCCCCGGTGGAATTGCTTTTTTTGAAAGTCAGTCAAGCAAGAAGGAAGGCAGGATTAGCTTTCAAGCAGTCTTCAAGCATGACATGAATTCAAGCAAGTCTGCTTCGGAGAATCTGATTCTACTTTCATGCCACCTTTCACTTCCCCGTGGCATTGCCTTTGATTCTGGCTTTAGATTAGGGTCTTGCTTACAATAGGAGATCAATCTTTCATTCTCTTTCCCAGTTCAGTGCACTATATATTAAAGAAGAGCTTAGGGCTATGGTCTCACTTTCCCTAGTCTCATAATCAAAGACTACTAACCAATCCTAATATGTGAATAGCTTAGGTGCCGTGGACTCTCTTGCTTACCGTAGACTCTCCTTATAAGTCAGCCATGGCTCTTAGCCCCCTAACTAAGCCGTAGCGCTGGGCTGCACTCTTTCTTCTATCAACTGAGGAAATGCACCTTTCGTTTGAAATGCCCTTGTACTCCTATCTACTTTCAGTCTCTTTGCTTTGCTCGGTCCAAAAAGGATCAGGATCTAATTCTGCCATGCGTTGAATTTTCCCCGTTTTCACAGAAAGAATTTGCTGTATACTTTCTGGGGGAAATATGTCATCGAATTGTAAAAACAATCGAAATAGTCTTTTTTGGTCGGGGGCCGGCCACCAGCTCAATAACCTCTAATACTCTCTAAAATGTAGTCTTTCGCTTTGTTGTTGTTGTCTCGGATTGATTAGCAGACAACAGGAGTGTACTTTCGTGATTGCGAATACCCACTCTTAGGGCAGGAAGCCCGTAACCTTATTTGATTCGTAGCTCGTTAAGGGAAATTGTTTCAAGGCGGCTACCATAGAGTCAGACCTTTTACCGATCCTATCTCATCAAAGCCGGGTAACAAAAAGAAGGAACTTTATAATGAAATGAAAGAAAGGCGAAGGAAAAGAAATGGGCTCCTTCGGTTACCGTTCTATCCGTTCTAATCCTGGCGGTTTTGAATGCTATTGAGTTTCCCGCTCCTGAATGAGAAGTGCGTTTTTTATTCCTACGGTCTTGGCCTGAGAAAAGTGATCTTTGAAACTGAAATCGGCTAAAAAGTAACAGAATAGGCTTTAGAGTAGCTCTTTCCAAATAGGTCGAGTAGCCGCCCTTTATAGTATAGAAATCGAATGAAAAGGAGCTCTCTAGTTGGGATTTACACGCACAGCCTTCTCCTATGAGTCTGCCTATGTTACGCGCCTGCCTTTGATAACCTTTCAGCTGGTTCCCTTCGTCGGCATCATTGAACCTCGTTAGCATTTCTAAAAGAATTGGAGGCTCAAAACGAATGGTCAAAGGAATTGATGATTCGTGTTTAGTCTCCGATCTTCGCCTAGTCTTCGAACCTGCACTGTATAGAGGGGAACAAGCTCAGACATATAGCAAGACTAGAACTCCTATTGCATGCATCGATACCAGACCAGACAAACTAAAGCTAGCCCGCTGCACTTTAGCATAGTGAAAGTCTCTCTTAATTACGCATTAGCTTGAAGTGAAACTTCCGTCTATGTAAGAAAAGTCTTAACCTCCCTTACTTTGTGGGCGCACTGACCAAAGACCTACTCCTGCTTAGCGCACGAGACTCACTTTAGCCTTGCTTATTTCACCTTCGGGTACTAGAAGCATATAGCCTATTAGCTCTCTATAGATTCACTCTTTTTCTTAAAAGAAAGATAGAAGGGCAGCTACAGACTCCGTTCCTTATCGCTTCGTTTGCTATCCTACCCTACTTCGCTAGCTAGACTATCGCAAGTCATTTATACCAAAAGACCTGGCCATCGCCAACCAAGAGGGGGATGAACCTACTTCCAGAGACTACTCGCCTTGAACTCCGTCCCCTGAACTTGACTGCTTATGCAACTACAGTGCTATAAAAAAGAAAAATGGCAGGAGACCACATACCAAGAAAGAAAAAGCTAGGGATGAGCTACTTACTAGCTTAGACCTTTGCGTTTCAATATCAACGATTAGAAGAGGTACGAAGTGAGCCACAAACCATATTTCTGATTATGCTCATTCCATTTGACTGCTAATCACAAATGACATTCAATCTTTCTGCGATAAGAAGATAAATGATTTCATTACCATAGATCCAGATAGCATAAGGGAGAGGGAATTCTTTCTTTTTTTCTTTTCTATAATCTATAATAAGGTAAAGTGCTCCACCGGTACACCTTTCTGGTCTTCCTTCTGAGCCAGGATCAATACCAAAAAAAGAAAAAATGAAAAGTGCTAAACCAGATCGATCTTTCGGCATAGGAAATCGGACTGTCTTTCTTACTTATACTAAGTTAAGGGAACCAAAGAGCTTTCTCCGCGATTCATTGCTTACTTAGCCTTCTCAGTTTAGCATTCTACCAAAAAATCTTCTTTCTCAGGGTCCTCTTTGAATTGATCTCGTACTCTAGAGAAATGGAAGCCTTTTTCTAGAAAAGATGAAGACAGGGAATCGGAACTAAATCATTCTTTCTTCGTCGACTATGGACTTTGACGACTCTAGCTTCATCTTAGGGAAAGTAAAAAGAAAAGCATCATTCACATCTTACAGTAATTTCTTAGGGACTCTAGATCATAGACTGGGATCACTCGAGATCGACGGCTATGCACTCGCCCGAATGCAAACATTGGCTTGTTAGATTTTCCTTTGAGCGAGCCGTTGACTACTATTTACAATAGAAATGAAAGTAAGAAAACAGGCATTGAGAAGGGGGCAACGATCTGGTTTTTTGCTATTGGCACAAGCAGGTCCCTACTATCTAAGAACACTAGCAATGAGATCTCATCTCTCTGACTTAGGTTCCGAAGCTTGTCGCAAAGAAGAGAGGGAAAGAGCGGAAAAGCGGGTTTTACGTCAACAGTTCTTCCTCGTTCCGACAAAGAGTGTGTTTCCTTATTCTTTTTTAGCTTTGAGCTTGGTTCAGATTGGACACGTCCTCACTCGTTCTTTTTTCAAGATCTTTGAGCCTCTTAAGGATGCCGTAGGGATTCTTCTAACAGGTCTGTCCCTGTGCTAATAGACCCACTCCAATCCCGGGAACCTTACCTGAGCTACTAAAATCTTGGAAATCGACTAGCCTTACTTCTTTCGGGGCTCCATCCCTCTTGACTATATAGGTAGGGGCTTAGCTGCTCCTAGTCAGATAAAAGTTCTATACTGGGGCTCTCGGCAACCCTGAACTACTAAAAACCTGGCCCTTTGATGTGCTTGCCCAGCCTCTTCCACTAGAAAGAGCTTCTTCTCTTAAGGCTTCTTGCCAGTAGTGAGAAAAACCTTGCTTATCTATCTTTAGAAAGAGGATAGAGAAAAAGATAACTAGATCAATGTCTTCCGTCTTCGTCTGCTATAACCTTCAAGGAAGATGCAAAAAGCAGAACAGATGATAAGACGATGCATCTTTGCGTCTTCCCGTCAGGATCTATATAGGGGATCGAATGCATTATAACTCCTTCTATCTAGCGCTCTCAAGCTGAGGTAACTCGAAGCTTTGAATGGCTCCTGCCTAGCTTCCTTCCAGTGATTAGAGTCTTCTGTTTGCAGTTTTGAATCTTGCTATGAGTGCCTTTACCCTTCTCTAAGAAGCCATAGGACTGTGCTATGAGGGAGGAACCCTTTCTTCTAATGCTTCCTCCTTACTCTTCTAGTATTGGTTTCATGCCGTATTTCACTCAACCAGCCTCAAGTTTTTCTTTATATTCCTTCTTACGGTTATATCCTCTTTGATATGTCCTTCAGGTATAGGGGAGTAAGTAAGGTTTTCATTCCTTCCTTTCAATGCTTCCTCCATGCCTCTAGTACTGTAATATGAGGGAAAGCTCTAAGAGGAAGAATTCTAAATCCTATTACATCTATAAGATAGAGAGGTAAAGTCCTTCCTAGGAGAGTGAAGCAACGAAGGCTGGAAGTAAGAACTCTAAACTTTCTCTTTAGGTATCCCCCCTCCGTACCCTGTGTGAAGGAGCTGTAGAATCAGTCCTAGCTATCTGATAATAGCAGCTGGGATCAGAGAGTAGCCAACCCAGTCCAGTAGCACAGTCCTACAAGCCAACGGTTGCTAACTTTCTTTCAAATAAGATCTGTCCCAGCTGGCATTATTCTTTAAACCACCTTCTCTTGATGTAGAAAAATCCCCTTTCTTTGAGGGTAATACAGAATTAGCTCTATCTTATCCAATGGGAAACTTTAGAGTTCATCCTTTAGCTGCCCAGGCAGTGCAGTACTTCCTCTCGAGCATATTGGTGTATAGATCCTTCCCAGCCGGACAAGGAGCCTGTGTTACTAATTGGCTTGATAGTTCAAGTAGTAAAGGAGGTCTGTGGTAGTCAAGTATGTCTGTGGCTAGAGGAGAAAAGCAGTGAATCTTAGTACCCTGTAAGCGTGAAGTCAGGCTTTTCTAACTCCTAGTCGGCTAGTAGAAGGATAGAGACTAAAGAAAGTTAGTTTACCCGAAGCAAAGTCAAGAGAGAAAGGTGGTAGCTCTCCATGCAAGCTATTCTAGCAAGTCTTCTGTGGAGGAGGAGTAGCACTAGGCAAGTAACTTATTTCACTAGTTGAGATACACAGATTACTCAAGGTTGTACGAGCTGTAATAGTAGTTGAAAGGACCTGCTATTGAATACACATTGGACCTTGGAAATCACAATCTTAATGGGCCTATACCAGAGAATCTTGCTGACTTGGCTCAACTACAATGCCTAGTTCTTTCTCATAATAATCTATCCGGGTCGATTCCTTCCAAGTCATCTTTGTCTTTTTCTCAGGTTAATATACCTGATCTGAGCTACGCTCAACATCGTGGAGTTTTTGATCTGTCTTACAATAGGTTGTCTGGGACCATACCTGGGGAACTGTGTGGTCGTGGTAGATCTTTTGATAAGCAATAACATGCTTTCTGGATCAATTCCAAGATCACTCTCTCGCCTGACAAATCTTACAACGTTGGATTTATCTGGGAATTTGCTTACTGGTCTCATTCCTCCGGAGTTTGGCGATTCGCTTAAGCTTCAAGGCTTGTATCTGGGAAAGAATCAGCTTTCTGGCACCATCCCTGAAAGGTTGGGGCGTTTGAGCAGTTTGGTAAAGCTGAACTTGACTAGTAATAAGAATTTCTCTGGTCCAGTACCAACAAGTTTTGGGAACTTGAAAGGGCTGACTCATTTAGATTTGAGTTCTAATGAGCTCAGTGGTGAGCTTCCTTCATCTCTTGCGAGCATAATAAACCTCGTTGGGCTTTATGTTCAGCAGAATGGACAGGTTGATCAGCTTTTCTTGAATTCCATAGCATGGACATTATCTCACAGATGAAAGAAAAGAGGTCACTTGTTTAAGTCAAGCAATCGTAGAGACCGAGAAGAGTTTGCAGCTCCCTCTACAGGCCTCAACAAGGCAGAACCAAAGAGAGTAGTGAGGGGAGAGGAGTGAAAACCCGACTCAAGGCCTAGTAGATCTATTCCTGCTACCTTACAACCGGGAGGTTGAGTTGAAGAAGCTGTGACAGAACAAGCTGTTACAGAATCAGCAGCTATTGAACCCCCATCTGTTGGAAGAAGGACTACTGGTAGTGGTTCGTCTTATCTTATTAGTAGCGGTCATTGGGCTTCTTCTTCTTTTCCTTCTTTCTCTTCTTTTTCTTCTCAAGGATCGAAGCTCAACTTGAAAGAAAAGGGTATAGCTTAAAGCTTTTACCAATCAAGGGTGGGAACTCATTCCTTCTTAGAAGAGTTTTAGCGCACTGGATCTCAACTCCTCCCCCAGTCTCGCACAAAGACAAAGAAGGAAGATAGTTTCAGCATGAAGCTTGCTTGGCATGAAGGTTGAAATAGGAGATTCTAATACGAAAACAAAGGTAGAAAGCGAACCAGGAAACGCGAAACTGCTCAACTCAAGTGAGCTTAACTCGGGCAAGAAGGAAAGAAAGGCACTTTCGGGCACACAACCGCTGAAGTGAAGGTTTCAAGTCTTGAATGCCGGTCTTTGGCTAGAGATGCGCGAAGCAGCCGGTTTGCATTTTAGATCTGGGAATCAACGAGTGAAGAAGCCGGTTGTTCTGAGCGATCCTGAAACAGGGAAGAAAGAGCTCGGTATAGAGTTGGGTGAAGTGAACTTTCAGCATTTCGAAAAGGGAGATCTTCTATAGGGGAAAAGGCTTGCAAAGAATCTCCTGATTCAAGTCTTGGGCGAAGGGTGCCACGGGAAGGCTCTGACTGTGAAACGGGGTCAAAAGCTAGTCCAAGAAGCCGCTGAGACGTGGTCCAACTACTTGAACTAATGCGGGCGGTTTCAAACCTCCACTAAAACTCCCTTGGTCGATTGACTTCGTTCGTCTACCCACGGACTCTCGGTTGAGCTAGTACATCGCTACGTACCCTCTCGCTACCTACCTTGTTTAACGCCCTATCCCGTAGGTCGAGTGGCTCCGCTCGTTCCCTATCAAAAAAGTTATTACATTCTTCTCCTTATTCGTTTTCAATTACTTCATTCCCTTCGCTTCCTGGTACAGCTTTCCTGCCCTGTTGATGCTGTTAATCCAATAGCTAAGATATCCCCTAAAAAGAAAGAAAAGAATGCTAAAGTCAAGACTAGTGAGATTAGCTTGGTGTACTTCTATCTGAAGATTGATAGAAAATTTCCTTTTTTTGGAAGACAGGACAAATGCCACAGAAAGAGAAGGAATGGAATCGGATCTCAGTTAATGCCCTCAGTCTGCTTTGCTCCATCTAAGGCTAGGGCTAGGCACTTAATCTCCCCAACATTTCTTCTTCATGTGCACATTTGAAAACAACCTATTGGCTTCAGAGTTTTCCTTCCTAGCTGCCCGGATCTGATGCACGTCGAAAAGAGGCCCTTTATACTATACGCAAAAGAGCTCTTCGGATTCACTTGCTATTGGCTGGGCTACACTTTCTTGCCTTAGGTCAATCAGGTCTTTCTCTTCCCTTACTAATGCTAATGTGGGATCAGTTACTTCCGAACAGTCTATTGACTCCCGAACAGCTACATTTGTCCATGAATTCCCTTCTGCTTCACCTTGTGGCCTATCCCAGACAGCTATGGAAGCTGCTAGCTACCTTCTTCCCATTCTTTAGTAGCCCGAGATGGGTTCTACACCCTAAGGAGACAGAGAAAGCCCTTCCAGAGATTCATGTAAAACCTGTTCTTGAAAACAGCCTACTCATGCAAAGAGTCCTTTTCCCCATGCCCATGCTATGAAAACTTCACACCAAGTCAAGCCGCTAGCTTTAGTAAGAAATCGAGATTCCTATTCCTGTCCGGCTTGAAACTAGAATTAGATAAGTATAGTACGCAGGGAAGTACCTATCTGAAAGGAAGGTAACGGCTGGCACATAGGGACATCGGTTTAAGCTCCGGTAGCTAGCTCATATGGAATAGGTCTCTGGCTTGCTCCTGTCTGCTCTTTGGTTATCTATCGGAAAGAGTCGTAATCTTTCCTTTCTGTCTACAAAGAAATTCTTTCTATTGATTCCCGCGAATCTGGAATCTCTGTAACTATGGAAAAGGGTCATAGCGTTCTGATAAGGAAAGAAGATACGTAAGCCTCTTTTTTCTCGAAAAAGGCCTTTCTTTTAGGATATATCTTTCTTATTTATACAAGAAAAAGAGGAAAAATTAGATCTTGATTTGCGGTGCCCCGACAGAGAAGAGGCCCTTCAAATCATGGCTGAAGTTCCGGATATATCACAGAAGTTGGTTTTGATTTTGACTTGAAAAGCACGGGAAAAGCAGACAGTTTGCCCTTCCTTATTCAAAAAGAAAAAATAGAGGATAGGATTCCTTGTAGGCTACTTCTTTACTATCAGAAAAAGATTCATTGTTTAAGGATGCAGCTTATTTGCTCCATCCTCTTTTTCTCTTGTCCCTTATCTGATTATCTTATCTGATTGACTTTCCTCTCTCTTTAGGGATTAGGGTGGTGTGCTCTTCTGAGTGGGAGTGTGTGTTGTGCCAGAAGGCTTGCGTATAGTATATATAGAAAGATTCGGAAAATAGTTCTCGAGGATGCATCTCCATCTCCTCGTTCAAAGCAGCGTGGTAGATCAACACGCTTATCTTATATAAGAAATAAAATAAGCAGGGGAGCCAAGAAGCTCAAAGAGAGTCTGAGAAGCTTAGGCAAAAGCATACGCTTCAGACGTTTCTAGGGCTTTAGTTCCTTTTCTATATCCTTTTCTCTATGGTAGATAGAATATGCATTTTGTTCTTCTTCTTGTGATTCTTTCGGCTGTGAACCTGAGCTAATTCTTTTCTCTATTGTAGCCAACAAAAAGACCTACTCGCGGCACACAGGCTATATCTTTGAATGAATCATCGACTTGGGACCTATTCTTTCATTTTTCCAGTGAGGGGATCTCGGTCTCACTAACAAAACTTGACGATGAGACTTTCCGGGCCCTCTTTTTATAATAGATCCACGTAGGGAATATGTCCTCCAAACGGCATGTTATTTGTTTGCTTCTGCTCTTCTGGCTGACAGGGTAGCCGATGATTAGCCTTTGTTGGCGGGGCTTGACTTTCCGACTAGTATCAGTGTACGGATACCAATCTCGATGTCTTCCCCTCCCTTTTTGAGGTTTTTTGATTGAGTCTCTCAACTGACTTACAACTTCCCTCCTGCCCCCTCATCCATCCATTGCTTTATTCCGTGGTATTGGCTAGGGCCTAAGCTTGAGGAAGTTCAAGGCACGGTCATCTTCGCCTGGCTCTAGCAGCTTCCCTACGTCACCGATTAAACTGGGTCAAGGGGGTTGGGGCTCATTTTCCTTCGTTGATTGAGCTCTTTCGGAAATCGGCCCTTCCCTTCTTCACAGGCTCGGAACTTGTATTCTGAATCTTGAGCTTGGCCGTTGCGTTGGCCTTTGATAACTAGTAGTAGGTAGGTGGTCACCTCACTAATCAAGTCTATGGGGCGTCTTTCTTCTACTTCCACCCCACTTGCCGTCACAGACAAATCAGAAAATGACTTAGGTGATGTGGGCTTCCTGACCCTGATGAATCAAGAAGGGTTCGCTCTTGGCCTACGCCTCGGCTTTCTGAAGATAAATACACTGCCCGATCCGCTGCTTCACCTATAGGTATTGATACAGCGGCTGAACTAATGGAAAGAAAGACAGGGTTTTCCACATCCATCTCGGGCAATAGAGCTCGTACAGCAAGATCTCTTTCTTCTTCTTCAAATGGCGAAAGGGATCTCGAAGCGACTAGTCTGATCTGGTACGATGTAGGTTGGGGGTTTTGAGTCATAGAGAGTCTGTATTTTATTGGACTTGGCGAGAAGTGTTAAGAGCAGACTAAGCTAAGGAAGAAAAAGAGGATTAGGATGCTTATCTTCCTTCCTACACCTAACTTGGCTATCGCTTGTCAGCTTCAGTCCCTGTTGAATCGGTTCTATCCGTTGATTTCTGGTTCCACCCTAGGATTCTTCCTTCAGTCCGAAAAGCCAAGCCACTGATGCTACTGCTGCTAAATCAGCCGATGGAGTGCAACGTTACCGGGTCATTCTGTCGGTTTTAAGAGCCTTCGACAACCGGCAAAGAAAGACCGTTCTGAGTAGCAGTAACGCTCATAGCAAGCAAGAAAGATGGGGTAAAGGGGCGAAACGGCGGGAAAGAAAAGTTCAGTTTATAGAGTCGGAGAGCTAGTAGAGCTCATAGGTTTCTACCTGTGACTAACTTAGTGTGCTTTTGGTAGCAGCAGCCATACCAACAATCTATCTTTCGTAAATAAGCACTCGCATTACGGTGCGAGATCTGC
>JAKNSE010000117.1:27500-41450 GCA_023525975.1 Smallanthus sonchifolius
ATCTTTATTTAGCTATTGAGCAAAAAGAGTTCGCTACCTTTCTGCGTAAATCTTGTTTTCGGGGGGGTTCGTAAGCTGCAAGAAAGGAGAGAGAGGCAGGCTATCTATTTTTGGAAGTCAGTGCTTGTATTTGGTCGTCCAGTTCTTCCTATGGGCTAAGGGGAGGAAAGGGGCATTCTTCACTCCTTCGCGACGCCTCTATGTACTACATAAGGGGCGGACTAAGGGCCCATTGCTTCTACCTTCTTTTCTTTGTCGGCGACAAGGGATCTCTCAACCCCCGCTAAGCATCCATAGCTAAATGGTTAAACATTTGAAGTTCTTTCCTTGGTCTTCATTCAGTGAAAGGAGTGAAGCTTTCCGCAGCTGGAAAGCGGAGACCCACGAAGGCGAGATGATCCCAAAGCGGGAATGAAGCTAGAGCCATTACTTGACCAAGAACGTGAGAGGATTTCACACACCTTCCCCGGACCGGGTGGATACACTTTTTGACCCTTCCCAGGATTGAACTACGGGATCGATCTCTTATTTACCAAGATATGAAAGCCACGAGCCGCTTTCTTTCGATGTGCTGTCATGATCACATTCTCAGTTTCGTACGAGATTCCCAGTTTAGCTTACGGGGTCAAAGTCTTCTTTGGACTTTTCCAATTCTATTTCTTTTTCATCAATCGGGGCGAGAGGGAGCTGCTTCGAGGAGGCGACACCCACTAGTTTTGTCCGGATCAAACTCTCCCCAAAGCAGGTAGGTGAGAAGGGCTCGGCTCCATGCAGGTCTTTCACCAACGGCTGGCACTGAATTAGCGCGATGCGAAAGAGTCCGGGCTTAGTCGGCGGGGATAAGATTCTATTCTCGGAGTCAGAACTACTCCTATGCAAGGCTGTCGTCTCATGCTACTAGGGCGGCTCCCTTCTCTTTAATCAATTAGGGGTGGTAGGCGCCTGTAAAGAGGATCGCTTCTATTACTACACAAGTCGATAAGTCCGAACTCTAACAACTTCAAGGACTAGGAAGGCCCCTTTTTCCTCATCCGGATTTCCCTTTCATATAGAAAGAAGATTGGATTCGACAAGAGTCTCAGCGAGAATAGGCAGCTTTAGCATCAAGCACATCATCATACCGACAGTCATCCGAACGAGAGTCTCCCATTTGAATTCCCTGAGCAAGCTCTCCTCTTCCACGTTGCTGGAAAGGGCTTAGCCGCCTTTGGACAAGGACCCTTGGACCATTTACCCGGCCTCTCTATCCAACTTTTTTCCTTCAACGACTCTAAGAAATAATGGTCTCGAACATAGGGGAATTCAGATGAAAGCTCCGGTCCTTGAATGAACGACTTAGCCCCTTGCACACTAAGGTGCCTTAGCCTATCCATACACAGCCACACCCAAAGGGGAGCGCGCTGCCCAACTATCCGATCTTGTTTTCCCTTTCCTTTTTGCACAACCTCTTCTGTTATAGAGTCCAATCGCGAGAGTCTAAACTTTGTTGCACTGGTCCGAGTTCGCCTGCCTTCTACTTAGTAGGTATGATGGGTGAACCGAACCGAGCCCCTATTAGATTAGACGGAGCTTCGTTGGCTGGAATAAAAGCACAATAAGTTGCTTTACAAAAGGAGTCCTTAGTATGTGTCAAAACCGTTATAGTACTACTACACCGAAGTCTCGTACTCGAACTGGCAAGAACGGCCCAGCTTGCTGGCTGACTATTACCTGCTTACTTACTGGCTGACTTGGCAGCTGCCTTGAAAGCCTATTCCGATGGCGAGCAGTTACGATGGCTCCTTCCTAAATAAGTTAAGTTATCTAAAAGTCAGTCTTTCTTTTTGTTTTCAACGATCTAGTGCTTGGTCCTTCACCTTTATGAGTAGGACTGACTCCCTTACATAGGTCTTATGTTCAGCACTTCGTATCAGGTTCTATCTATGGGACCTTCACGATCATTTTTTGGTTCTTTCTGAAAAAACCTAAGAGGTCCGTGACTGACCCTGTGTTCAGCACATGAGTGAGCGTTACCGCGTATTTAGTGGAAGCAGATAGTTAGGGACTGACCTGGTACCACTTTGAGTTACTGCCCCGAAGTACTAGACCAGCTCCTGTTGAAGAATAAGGCTTTTGAGCTGCCTGAGCATTGAATTTGGAACACAGGCCAAACGAAGTCGTACTGAGGGCCCTAAGTACTGTCAAATCGGTACGTACAACATCCCCATTGCTGGACCTTCACGAACTTGCTGGAAACGGAGTACCGTGCCGGCAGGATCCCTATAAAGAAAGCCGCACAGAAAGAGAGAGCGTAAAGAGGGTCTTATCATGAATATTGGCCTGCTTTCCTTTCTCCTGTTGCAGTAGACTACAGTCTTACCACTATAATAGAAAATAGGTCCAAAAGCAGGAAGCCCACTCACTCGGGCAAGTAAGCGAGCCAAGCTTTAAAATAAAAAGTTCGGGAGTCAATACAGTAAAGTCAGGGAGGAAAAGTTGCGGTTATGAAATAACCTAGCCTGTTTAGGGCTAGATTTATATAGGAGACCCCATGAAAGAAGAGAGAAGATACCTTCGCCCACCCACCCGATAAAGATAAGTGATGGCCATATATACGGCATATGCCGTCATAAGCGGGAATAGGAAGACCCTCCTTTCAATTCTCCTTTTGACCTAATTCCTAGCTTTATCCTGCATTGCTTTCAAAGGGGATAATAACTATAAATTCCTGCCTTACACGCTTAACAATAAGGACTTCCAACTCACTTCCTCACTACTAGAGAAAGGCTAAGTGAAGTACTTCTCGGGACTTACCTTTTATTCTTTCTCTTCTCTTCTTGCTTATCACTGACTTTCCTTCGCCCTTCGCGGCTGCTAGTGAAGTGGCAACTGGATTGCCTAGTGAAATGTGATCTCGATTGAAGCTAGATAGCCCCCTCCTCACTCGGAGCCGTAGCCGTAGTCTGGTCGGACCTCCGGACCCCTTCTTTATTCGATTTGGAAGAGCTCTTTTTCTCTTCGGCTCGCGCTTGCTCTATCATTGAATTTCCTCGTTTAAAGATCTCACGCAATCTAGGTTTGAGCTCTGATTTGATCTCGATGGCCGGTGGCAAAGGAAGCGAAGCGACAACCGCGGCTATGTTCCTAGTGTAGAAGAAAGAAAATGGAAGTTCTGGGATTTCCCCCAATGGCTTGCGGAAGCGCTGTTCGTTATTATAGATGCATCTGAGCAGCGGATCATGATGCCGGGGATTTGTTCACAGCGGAAGAAGAGAAGTCTTCCTCAAATGGATCAGACAAGTATGTTTCACACAAAAATAGATCTTTTTAGCTGCCATATTCCCTGTGTCTCTACTGATTTTAGTGCTCTGCCAAAGAAAGCGGTTTGATCCAAAGTCGGCATGAAATCTAAGGCTTTGAGCTCTTTGTCCGAGGACGATCTCCTAATTGCTAGTCCGAATCAAGGGCTAAAGTCCGAACTCACGATTTGACGGAAGCTGTACGACTGAGCAGCGGATCTCCTGACTCGACTAAAAAAGAATGGACGCGCTCTGCCCCCAGCAAAGGACTTCGTTGGAAGGAATAAAAACCTAAACTCGATCAAAGAACTGAGACGCTTATAGAGCCTTTTTAGGACAAGGAAGTCACTCCTAAGAAAGGCCTCCAGAAGGAAGCAAAAAGAGTCGTTACGCCGCATCTAATGCTGAGTAAGGCGACGGAACTTCTTAACCACGGTCTTAGAGAAAGAGCCAAGGCAGAGACTGAAATGTTGATGG
Source organism: Smallanthus sonchifolius (assembly GCA_023525975.1). Classification (NCBI taxonomy): domain Eukaryota; kingdom Viridiplantae; phylum Streptophyta; class Magnoliopsida; order Asterales; family Asteraceae; genus Smallanthus; species Smallanthus sonchifolius. The sequence continues at coordinate 31,256 of JAKNSE010000117.1, forward strand.
CTGGGATTGATGCCCACAATCGGATGCTAGAGAATAAGCCAATCACAATCGAAAGGGCAGGTCTTATTCTTAGACGCCTGCTTGATAAAGGGCTTTTTTGCAAGCTAAGGGCGAGACAGATATTTAATGAATTAACAGATTTTTGACTTCTTCTTACTTCTTTGCACTAGTCTCATGGCAATATCTCTTTAGCATCCCGACATTCCTTATTGCCCTAAGGCTAGTCACCTCAAGTCTTTGTATGGGCAATGTCTCTTGTTGTATAGCTATTTTCTCCGGGTTCTTCCCGAAGGGGCTAACCGTATTAATAGCTGATTTAAGGTAGTTGCTACTTCGTTGTTGAAAAATGGTTTTCTAGCTGTTGATGGGTGAACCCATTAGGGTTGTTATCGGTTTCGAGTTCTCGCTGTTCTCTAAGGAAGTTGAGTGAGAAGAAGTAAGAAGTCAAAATCATTGGAGCAAGGCCCTTCAAGCTTAAAGACTAGCAGTTCCTCTCTTTTCATGAAGCAACAAAGAAGCTCCTCGGCTAGGGTTTATGATCAAACCCTAAAAAGGGTTCTTGCTAAGACTGCTTTCTCTCTTCCGTATGTGAAATTGTCCTTTCAAGCAACCACATTCAGCAGTGACATCGAAATGTGAGATTGAAACTTTTTCCTTCGCATTTGCTTGTTAACAACGAGCCAGCCTTCTGGGGGTTAGGTGAAGGTCTCGTTCCTGGACTGTCCATACATAATAAGAGTCTTCTTAACCGTAGTAGCAACAATTCTTTATACTTCTTCTATAAGAATAAATCCGGAAAGACAGCATTAGATACCTCAGAACTAAGAAGAATGGCAGCCGATGAGATTTACCCTCTTTAGGACAGGAAGGAAGAGAGCATTCAAATTGCCCTATTTGATCTAGTCTCTTCCATTATTGATACCCGTACATACTAAGATCTAGGTAGCAAAGTACGAGTTGGAGAGACGCATTTCCTTCCGAGCTCACATTCGTTCTATATAATATATTCATTTATCTTCATTATAAGAGAACGGAAAGAGGGGGATGAATGCAATACGGAGAGAGGTAGAAAGGCAAGCACTGCGCGGGGCCTCTCTGATGCCTACACTTCCCCTGAGGGAAGGGGGGAGAGGATGATTGCTAGGTCCGCTTACAACAAAGCCACATATTTAATAGAACAAGTAAAGCTAGAAGGAAAGAAAGCACTTTGAGATCGGTCGTGAACCAGAAAGAATGAGCCGCTTCAATACCAAAAGGAAGAAATCAGCACTTGCTTCTTGAGCTGGTACAACAACTCCAGCAAGAAGGATTAGCCAATTAGAAGGCATGGCCAAGGGTACTACAAGCGGAACCCCAGCCCCAAGCTATAGGACGACAAATGAATTAGGCGCTGACTCCAAGACTGATACGATAGGCTTTGAGTCATCAGTTTTATCTCCTAGACGAGAGGGCTATGGGTATAGACCCGAAAGCACCTTCACTGGCCATGGACTACTCAATCAATCGGGCAACCGCTTCACTACTTCCAAGACTGAAAATCCAATGATAGAAGAATCGACTGCAGCAAAACTTCCTAAACTAGACTAGAATAGAATAATCTTTCGTAGCAGTCAAGGATGAGTTCGATCCGTTAGGTTCTTCGATTTGTTCAGAAAAGAAACGAGAGACAAGAAAACATCTTTTATTACGATTAAAAGGACCAATCTCAAATAGACCAAGATCCAATTTCGGGTCATTTCTTGGTGAACATGATCTGCCATAATCTCTTCGATCCCTTCATTTATGTGCCAGAATAAAGAGAGATTTGGTAGGAAAGTGGAAGAGACTTTTTTGTATATGATAATCAAAGGGAGTGGGAAAGCTGCAGTAATTCTTTGGAAAAGCCCGCTTCTCTTTGTCTTCGAGCTTGAATTCTTCAATCCACTGATTCGTTCCTTCATATACCTCCCCACCAATAGATAGAGACAAATGGGAATAACCGAACCACGTCTACAAAATGCCAGTACCATGCAGCTGCTTCAAAGCCAACGTGATGCTCCTTGGTCAGATGACCAAGATATTGGCGAATACCACATACGATCGAGAAAAGAGTACCTATAATCACATGAAAACCATGAAAGCCAGTTGCTAAGAAAAAGGTAGAACCATAAATACTATCCGAAATTGTGGAGGGCGCTTGATAATATTCCATTCCTTGAAAGGCGGTGAATACTAGAGCCAGTGAAACGGTAGCTACTAAAGCGTAAACTGCTCGTTTTTCCTTCCCCGCGAGTATAGCATGATGAGCCCAAGTTACGGCAGCTCCGGATGAAAGGGGAATAAGAGTATTAAGAAAAGGTATTTCCCGAGGATCTAAAACCGCAATCCCTTTTGGGGGCCAAATACCTCCGATCTCTACCGTAGGTGCCAAAGAAGAATGAGAAGAAGCCCGAAAAAGAGCAAAAAGGAACATAACCTCCGAAACGATAAACAGAATAAACCCATATCGAGGTCCTAATTGTACGACTTTGGTATGATGTCCTTCCAACGTGGATTCACGTAGAACATCGCGCCACCATACGAACATGGTATATAGGATAAAGATTAGGCCCAAACTGAGAAGTGTTGCACCCCCTTGAAATGAGTGCATGTACATCACACCTCCTACGGTGGTTGCCAAAGCTCCGAGTGAACCCGAAATAGGCCATGGACTTGGATCTACCAAATGATAAGAGTGCCTCTGAGATTCAATCATAAACAACTTTGCCTCGGTTGCATGTAAACCCCCCCTTCACCCCCGCCCCCTAAAGTGGTAAAGAAGGCTCTTTGGGGTCCCTCTTTCTATCTGACAGGACAAACAAATAGGAAGGGATGGTTCTTTCATTGCAAGAAGTCTAACTAGAAAAGGATCTCCCTATTACTTTGAGAAGAGAATTGTTGGTTTGACCGACGAACTACGTGGGAAAATGGACCTTCTTTCTTTTCAGAAAGCATTTTTGAAAGTAACAATTCCATTCAGTTCGGTTTCGGAAAACTTTCCGCCGGGGCCTAACATCAAAGGCGCAGGTTGATCTCTCTGGTTGAGGCTGCAATTCATTTTGACACGTGGGAAGGGCTTACTCTACTAGTGGCTCGGCTTGGTCTCGCTCCCTTCCCGTACTATTCCTCCCCACTAAAAAAAAGAGCGATTGAGAATCTCGAGAACCTTTCTGAACGTCTGTCTTCGCGGGGCGATTTGAAAAGGAGTATATCTTTCTTGTAGTGCCTTCCATTCCACTATTCTGATCGAGAAAGAATCTCTTTTCTGAACGACCAAGTCATAATGAGATTAAAAACCGATGCTTCCTTGGCCGTGTGGAACATGGATTAGCATTATGTCATTCCTACAAGTGATCCCCCATCCAGGATTGGAAGAAGTGCTATATGAGGACTTCGAGATCAAATAGAATATGTTCCTTTCCATTCCTCGTGAGCCACTGATTTCTCCGAAACAAGAGATCAAAGTGGTCTTCCTCCTTTTTCCCAACCTTTTTCCCAATAAGTCGACGACCTTACACCATTGGGAGACTTCGAATAAACTGGAGTACATATAGGATAGACCGGTGAGAAAACCTTTTCTCAAGATATCTTCCAACCTGTTGGGGTCCTTGCTCCGGATGTTGTTCGTACGGTGTGAAAGCAGTTGGTTACGTAGTTTTAGAATTCTGCTGATCCCAAGTAGTCCATCTCCATCATTGCATATGGCAATATAGAAAGTAAAGAGGAAAAGGCATGACCAGAAGAATTGTGTGAAATAAGTGAATTTATCCAGTTGAGGCATCTTGATTGAGAATAAAGGATTCCCCCCATACAGAAAGAGAGGCCTTCCTGTACGAGTAGTGAAGAACTAAACGAGAACTTTTTTTTGTTGGTTGTTGACCAACGGAAAGAAAGGGAGAAAGAAATGCCAGTCACTTAGTAAAAAGGCTCTCTAAGAGTTTGGGGTCCTTTCTAAAAGCGAGAAGAAACTCCTCGTATTCAGAGACAGAGTCTAGCTCCAAACTTTTGACAATGTTGGAGGATACCTCCGTATAGCGGTCATGGGTCCGTGATAATTGCCATGGCTTCCAACCTCTCTCGGTAAAGTGAACTAATTGGTCCTTTACAAAAAGGGTCATTTCCGCCTTTTTTGTCTCCACACGGAGAGGATCCGTGTTAGGATCATAAGGTGGGGGGCCGTGGGGTGCCTCGGCAGGGGGGTTGGGTGCCCCGGCGTTTATGGCCTCATCTACCGAGGGGGATGACGAATCCGGCATGGGCTCGAGAAGCACACGCTCGTCGAAACTGTTACATGTGCTTGAGTCCGATAATGGAACCTGTTGTGATGGGCCCACAACAAGATTTTCACTTTCCGAATCTACTTGTCGCCTTCCCGAGGAAGGACCGACGTCCTCTACGGGATCAGGGCTTCGGTCTCGTTTTCTAGAAGTGGGCTCCCCTTCGATGCCCTGCCCCTGACCTTCTGAATCAGACGGCAGGTTGAGGTCTTTTTCCCAACCGCCAGAGTTACCCACCGAATCTGACCCTGCGGGCATCATGCGAAGAGGACCCACTAGTACTTCTGAGACTGCGGCTTCTGTAATGAGGCCCTTCGTAAAAACCCCTATGGCCAAGGTAAGCCCCATCGGTAGGCCTAATTTGCCTAAAGTATAGGCGAGGGCTCGACCCCCCAGAGCTATTCCTATTTTAAAAAGGGGGGCCTGAAAAATGCCCAGAAAGACAAGTACAAGTAGGCCCAGCAACAAGAATAGAATAGAAATCCGGGATAAACTGATCAAACTACGTAAACTTTCCAGGGATAAATTGATCAAACTACGTACACTAATTCACAACCTCGTGTGGGGCTAATCGTTTTCATTTCCCATCTAAGAGAACTCAGAAGAGAAAGAAAGGTTCGTGTAACACAACTGGGAGTTCTATTACTTAAGATGGTGTCCAGCTCCAGACTATATTTAGTCAGTTGCTTTCGCATCCTTACTCGGTGTAATCAAGGCCTATTCGAAAGCTGCCTATGCGGTGGGTTTGAATCCCACAGGAGTGAAATAGCTTGGTTTCTCACATAGACTTTAGTGAGTAGTGAGCTGCTTGAGATAGGGCGATGCCGTTCGCTTGCTAATGAGTTCGGTAGCAGCCTACTTTCTATAAGGAAGTGAAAACAGGTTTGTGAAAGGAAGCTACCTACCTTCGAACTGAGATTTCTTCTCTATACAATAAAAACTAGTACATGAAAATTGATAGGGAAAGTACACGGGGCACTCACTTACTTATCTATTGCCCGGAATAAAGGAGAAAAGGAGGTGCATACGATCTCGTGCAATCATACGATCTTCCCTTTAATTTAAGGTGCATACGCTCTTGTTCAATCAGACGAGAATCCTATAAAGAAGCCAATTTGACGCATATTTCACTTGCTCTAATGAGCCAGCTAAAACTCTGTTTCCGTTACAGGTTCTATTATTTTCTAACTCCTTGGTGTCTCGTACCTTGACTTTCGCTACCTATACCTAGGCTTTTCTGCCTTTGTCTTTACGACCTTGGCTCTTTCCGTTCTCTGAGGTTCTTTCTATCTCGTAAGAGGTAAGGCTTTCCCGTCTTTACTCCCTGGGAAGCTAGACTTTCTTCTCTACTCATTTTGGAGAGCTAATCTGACTTCTATCTCTTCTCAGTTCTCTAGGGAAGGTAGGGATTACTTGAGCTTACCCATCACTTCATCATTCTATTTCCAGGGGATTCCTAAAGAGTAGAAGGAGTGCTTACTGATAGGCTAACTTCACTCCTTTCACATTTAAAGTAGCTGCGGGCACCCGACTTTCTGCTTTCTCACAAGATCTAAGTCACTAGTAGTATAGCCGGTCCTCTAAGCAAAGGTTACCTAAATAGCTTCTTCTAACCACTCCCTAGTTCTCTTTCATCGATTGATATGGGAATAGCAAGCAACCCCTCCACTTCTATTATAGGGAATCAGACTCTATAGCGCCGCTTCTTTTTCTTTTCACTTCTTTTCTATCACTTATGCCTTTTCTCAACTTTAGTGTGAAACCTGCCTAAGGAAAGAAACTTGAGGTAAGAACATAGATAAGAAAAGGATGCGAAAGCTACTGACTATAGAGAGTAAGGATGCTTTAGCTACTTCCTATATATAGGAAGGATGTGAAAGCTACTAACTTATATTAGAGTTTGCTTCCTTTAGCTGACTTATCAGAGATCGAGAGAATTGCCATAAAGTGAAGACAGAAACCACGCAAAGGTGTACTAGTACCAAAAGTGAGTAGACAAGAAGGCTGTCATTGGGGGGACCCTGCTTTGAGACTCTATTACCTATAAGATATCAGTAAGACGTGATATGAGGAAGTTAATGGAAAAGTAAAGCATAGTCCTTAGGTACAGGATCAGAGGAGTCAAAGAGGAGATGCCCTACCGGGGAGGTGGCGGGCTATCATTAGAATATAGAAAGCAAGCAAATGGGGGAATTCTCCACCTTGGCTGGTACCAGACCTTTTTTTGCCGCACCTTTGCCTCACAGGTCGATCTCGCATATGGTAGGCGTTGGCCCCTCTGGCACTTTCGACGAAAGAAGTTCTCCACCCGGTGCTTCGTGCCTGCTATGATTGCTTGTCTCTTCGATTGCCGGACCTATCTCCGATCATGTATTTGATAGAGTTGGAACTACTGCTTAATAAAGATCTGCTTGATATCCCGCCATAACTTCATAAGAAGATGATCGCCCATCTGGTATGATAGCCTCACTCCCCCTCCCCTCGATCTATTTACCGACTGAAGGCAATGGCCCTTACCCTTACGATAGGCGAATGGTTCTACAACTGCAAGCACATGAACTCGCTCTCATAGACAGACTACGGGCTAGAGGGACGAAGACTCCAAAGCACAGACCGAAGCAGACGTAAGATAAAAAGAAGTACTTGATGCGGGAGAGAAGGTAGAAAGACTAGAGGAAAGGGCAATGGCCCCTCCTGATACGATTCTAGGCTAATGCTGATAGACCCAGAAAGCATTCAATCGCTACAAAAGCATATCATCCAAGCTAATCATAAGGAAAAAGCCTCGCGGATGGTTCTCCACAAGACCAGGTCCTCGCCCCGATACCCGACGCTACGGGAATGATGCTAAACCCTCTTACCGGACCACTGGACGGACATCTCAATCTCCAAAGTTTGAGAAAACCTGGTATTTTTGGCATAACTCCCAATCCGCTTTTTCTCATCTTGAACCTCCACTCTAGGCTAAGGAGAAAGAGAGGCATCAGATTGCTTCTTCCTTCTTGAGGGGCAGTCTAATAGGGAAGCCCCGCTTTTAGGGAAATGCTCTTGGTCTGCTTTCGATGTGGTCAATTCCGTCCTAGCTGTCCGGTCTGCTTGTCTGAAAAGGATTCAATTCCTAAAAAGTGGTCCAATCGTGGAAGGTACTTCGAATCGAATAAAGGTGTGAGCGAGCGAGCTTATGTGCCGCCATTGACATATGGTCTGGCCATTTCCTTAACAGAATTTCAATCGTAGGTCCCCTCGTCCGGCTATCCCCTGTGTCTAAGTCGAGTATTCGATTCCCTCTAGGCTATTCCGTACGTAAAAAATGACCTCTCGTGGTCCGCCGGCTGTGCTTTTCATTCTGTTTTATCTTCGAGCGAGGGCCTCTGCTTTCATGGAGAATGCCCAACTGCTTTTCCGCTGCCAGGCATTTTATTTCTTTTTTTTTCCTTGAGGTAGTTAATGTGTATCCGGATGTGGAACCATTGGTGTATCGGCTGAGGCCTCTTGCTTGGCGATTTGCCTTATCTTTTCAGTAAGCCAGTAAGCAATCCTCAAGAAAGGAAGATCTAGACTTTCTACTAACTCTATGGCATAACTCCGGTCTAAGGTCTAAGACTTCACCCAAAGAGTGAAGCGAATCAATGGTCTCCTCCTCGGCTTTCTTGCTAATGGAAGTACTGCTCTGAGTCAGGTCCTATGGCTTTCTATCTCCTTCATCTTGTTGGACTGATCCTCTTTATCTATCTTTCTTGTCTGAGTGCTTTTCCAAGCCTTCTTTCTTTCAGAACCTCCTTCGCTCTTCTTTTTTTCTAAGGTAAATGGAGTCAGAGGAGAGGTAGGTAGTATGCCTTTCCCCATTCTGCTAGGGTGGCTTTTCTTAACTGGGCTAGTGTCCCCTTCTGTTTAAGGTGCATTTTCTTTTCGACTGGTCCTATAAGTAGTTGTGTGAGGGGGTGCGCGCCTCTTTTTCTTCTTCCGGCTTGAGTTCTTAATGCCTGAAGGGAAAGACTCTTCGACCACATTAACGGCTTGAGCAAGAGCATTGGTGCTTACACGATGAAAGTAATTTGGCCAAGCTAGAGGATTTTCCATCGATCGTGACTCAAGAACGTAAGGAACTGAAATCGCTCAAAAAGAGAAATCATTACTGGCAGGAGGTACCACAGTCTCACAGACGTAATTTCCTCCTGGAAAAAACTATCAGGCCTACTACATATACGGGCTAAGATAGAGTTGGAATGCTTGAGATGAAACCCTTAGGACTCAGGGAAAAGAAGATGAACCTTACTACTGCAAGACTCAAAAGATAGAACAGAAAAAGTACTCGCTCACTGAAGGTGCGAAACGAAAAAGAGGTTCTTTCGTCAAGTGAAGAGTTACCACAGTCTCAAGCCATAAAGAAAAAGCAGGCAGCTTTCCTAAGCGATAGCCCAATGGTGAAAGACCAGAAGCCACATTCCTCCGCTTTCACTTTATCTTCCTGGGAGTCCTCTAGTCTTGCATTCGTTCTAATATGACACAATTAAGAATTCGATTCATTTTCAATTAGGCCTTGCTCTAGCCTCTTTAGGGGTTATTTATTTCTTGGTCGCTCAACACATGTACTCTTTACCCGCTTATGCGTTCATAGCACAAGACTTTACTACTCAAGCTGCTTTATATACTAACCTATTCATAAGGTGAGCTAACCTATCCCATAAGCCCCTAGAGTGAACTTGTCTTTTACTTTTAGTTCATTACTTGATTCAGGTCGAAAAGAATGACGCGGATCATGGAGCAGGTTCTCAAGCAATCCCAGAAGTGGTATGCAAGAAAGGTATCAGTATAGAAGGTTGGAAGTTTCCCAGCCCGGGGGGAACTGACTATTAATGCTAATCCATTAGTTCTAGCTCGAAGTTAGCTGCTTGGCATGAGTAGCTTGGCTTGCTCATGCGGGGCTTTGGAAAGAAAGTAACAAGGGAATGAATATACTAATCTTCTAAACTCCTCTAGCTAGATAAGTTTTTTATTTAATTAAAAAGTAGATCGGGAGTTCAAGCAGATGTTAAATTAGGGTGAGCTTTACGATTCTAATCTACAGGCCACAACGCTAAACGAAATCCTGAGTCTCGACCAACCAATGTGTAGCTGCCGGGCGTAACGGCTTATAGAGCTCAGTTAAAATAACAGGATTAAAGCTTGCTTGTGTGTACGTGCTTGTTCTAAGTAGATGTAGATGTGAAGGTGCCTAAGGAACCGCCCTCAGCCCCTGAAATACGTTGTTAGAGGCGTTGCCTATTCGATACAGGCGATTTCGCTACGAGGTTTATGGAATGAAAGGAAAGCGGGCACTAAAAGAGATTTCAATGGAGACTTCCCAGTGGTTCCTGCAATGAGGTTGCTCTGCTGCCTAACCAGAAAACGAGAAAGGTCTAGCGGGCTAAACTAAATTAGTATGCATTAAAGACGGGCTTAATGAAAAAGGAGTAATCCAGTTCCGTAGTTCCACTGGTCAAGTAGTTCCGCGAGCCAGCCAATAGAGTAAGGAATAAGAAAAAGAAAGGAGCCTGCGGATAAAGTGATGAGCCCGAGATGTTATAAAGCTTTGGGTTTGACTTTTTCGTCTGCTTTGTATGAGTCGACGTATGGAATGCGCCAAGACATTTGTATGCCATGGCACTGAGAGAAAGACACAGGAGAATTCCCCTTTTAGGAAGACCTAGTAGCTCAGGATCTCTCAGTTTCATTTGCTTTGTAGTTGATCCCGTCGTACCGGATTCGTAGGCTTGGATAATGCTTTCACTGCCTTCGCTAGAGGGAGTTCCGCTAAAGCGAGTGAAGCATTGCATTGTATGCCGATGCTTGTGAATCTGCTCTTTGATCAGCTCACCATCTATAGAAGGAGCCTGAATGCGCTGCTGCTGCTTGTTTTG
>JAKNSE010000119.1:115000-116114 GCA_023525975.1 Smallanthus sonchifolius
TGGGGCATTTACAGAGCACGAGGCTTTCTTACTAGGCAACATCGATGGGGATACCAAGCCGTGCTTGTTTATCATCCAACCTCCTACGTTTTGCTCCTTCCAACACCGACATGGTCAGACACTGGGGGTTGCTCAAGCCCCCTAGTATCCCCTATATATACATTCTGAGAAAAAATCAAAGTGACAGGAACAGACATTAATTTTCCAAGGAATCATAAATTTCGAGGATTGCTAGTCGTTGGGGCTGTTCACGAGTCGACGTGCGAGAAAACCAAGTCGCGGGCGAGTTTTGTAGGCAACTTGGGGCTGCGGGGCACTTGGTTCTCGGAATTCTCGGGTCAGAGGGGCTGTTTTCGGAGTCAGCGTGCGAGAAACCAAGTCGTTGGGGCTGTTTGGCTCGTGATCGGGGCTGAGGGGGGCTTGGTTTCTCGGCAACCTCTTGGTCGCTGGGCGCTCTTAGCCCTTGCCAAGGCGCTGGGGCTGCCAGACCCCCTCCCCCTCCTATATATACATTCTGAGAAAAAAGCAAAGTGACAGGAACAGACATTAAAATTTTGAGGAATCATAATTTTCGTAGCCCTATCAAACGAAGTCGGAATGGCTCGAAATTTTGCATGGATACTCACAAGCATGTATTATGAGGGTCCCAATAAAAAAATTCCGTTTTCGGGGCCTCGGGCCGGGCCGGGTCGGCCCGACACGTTCTCGGGTGATGTTTTGAAGCAACCCACATCAAAACTTGTCGGATTGGCACGAAACTTTGCGTGGACACTCACAAGCATGGTATGGGAGGGTCCCAATCAGGAAAAACTGTTTTCGGGTCGGCACGGTGCTCGGGCCGGGCTCGTTCGGGTCGAGACGGCTTCGGGTCGGTGTTTAACGTAGCCCTATCAAACGAGTTCGGATGGGCATGAAACTTTGCGTGGGCGCTCACAATCACGAAACATGAGTCTACTAACGAAGAAATTCTGTTTTTGGGCCGAGCGGGCCGGGCTCGGTCGGCCCGGGACGCTTTCGAGGTCGGGATTTCAAGTAAGGAGGCCAAACGAGGTCGGATTGGCACGAGACATTGGGTGAGCCTTCACAAGCATGGAATATGAGTATCACAAGCATG
>JAKNSE010000120.1:0-2500 GCA_023525975.1 Smallanthus sonchifolius
CACTCACGTGTGATATTAATGCGGGCTAGGCAGTCATTTTAGAAAAGCGCGAACGCTAAATGAGGGCATAAGAAGGATCTCAAGAGAACCCCATACCCACATCAGCTTCCGTATCCATGATACCAAGCAACGCTCAATGGGCCACAACATCAACGCATGCACTAACGATGTGGAACAAAGAGACAACTTCGTGGTTCATCTGATGTCATGTGAATGACGCCAGACGAAAAGCGACATTGATCGATCAAGACAATACCATATTTTAGGTAGGCAACACAGGAAACCCAAAATCCGCTTAGGAAACATAAGCCTTAGCAGTCAACTGAGGAGGTATGTCAGGTGGAAGTTGTTGCGCAAGCAAAGAGCCAACCACCCGTAACAAACCAAACACCACTCATGCACCTTTACGATTTACATCCCCGAAGACCGCTCAACAATTAGCCACCTGCCTATCATAAAGCCCAAGCAAGCAACCAAAAGCCAAAACAGCCCCCAGAATGCACCGCACGATGCGAAAAGCAACAACCCAACCCGCTTCCCCCCCCCAACCCGTTCCCACCCTCCCTCCACTTGGGGGATAGCATCGAGCCTTGGACGTCAAGCAACAATCAGACCAAAGGCTGACTGGTGTTTGTACCCTCTTCTTGTCTTCCAGCTCGGATTGGCCCCCTCATGTTGCCGCAGGGATCAAGTCCCTGCTAGGTTATTTTCAATTGTTGAGAAATTTGGACGACAAGCACATAACACACAAAATGTCATTGCCCACGGGACGGATCGTTTTGCTACACAGAATGTCATTGCCGTTTGAGGGAAAATAGTTCTGTTACACAAAATGTCATTGCCACTGTGACACTATCGTTTTGGTGATATGTGTTTGCTGTCCAAAGCTCTCAACAACCTAGCGGCATTCATAGGCACTTCGTCAAGTAGGTTGCTAAATCATGTCCCAACCGATGACAGCAAAGCCATCAAGCAACTTCCTTGACTCATACCCACTCATGCAGACTATCGTGAGCATGAGGGAAGGCCGATGCTTAAACATGTCCCAACCGATGGCATCAAAGCCATCAAGCATCACCCCTCACTCATGCCGACGACTGGAACAAGCACGGGGGGCCCTGCTCATTCCCAGCCATTCGCTGTGCAACCTTGCACTAAACCCTGCACCCCCCATATATACATTCTGAGAAAAAAGCAAAGTGACAGGAACAGACATTAAAATTTTGAGGAATCATAACTTTTGAGAATTGTTAGTCACTAGGGCTTGGTCACTGGTCGAGTGGGCATAAATCAAGGCGACATGATGCACAAGCTTGCGTGATTACCAGGCCACAAGATGCACGATGTGGGGCGTTTTCAAGGCATGGGGCCTCATCACAAGGCCACGTGTTGCACGATGGGGGCGTTTGCAAGCCATACGGCCTCATTGACAGGCATCATGTTGCATGACGTGGGGCATTTACAGGACACATGGCCTCATTGCTAGGCATCAAGTTGCATGATGTGGGCCATTAACAAGACATCAGGCCTCATTCCTAGGCAACGTGTTGCACGATGTGGGGCGTTTGCAAGCCACGGGCTTCATTACTAGGCAACATGTTGCACGATGTGGGGCGTTTGCATGCCACGGGCTTCGTTACTAGGCAACATGTAGCACGATGTGGGGCATTTACAGAGCACGAGGCTTTCTTACTAGGCAACATCGATGGGGATACCAAGCCGTGCTTGTTTATCATCCAACCTCCTACGTTTTGCTCCTTCCAACACCGACATGGTCAGACACTGGGGGTTGCTCAAGCCCCCTAGTATCCCCTATATATACATTCTGAGAAAAAATCAAAGTGACAGGAACAGACATTAATTTTCCAAGGAATCATAAATTTCGAGGATTGCTAGTCGTTGGGGCTGTTCACGAGTCGACGTGCGAGAAAACCAAGTCGCGGGCGAGTTTTGTAGGCAACTTGGGGCTGCGGGGCACTTGGTTCTCGGAATTCTCGGGTCAGAGGGGCTGTTTTCGGAGTCAGCGTGCGAGAAACCAAGTCGTTGGGGCTGTTTGGCTCGTGATCGGGGCTGAGGGGGGCTTGGTTTCTCGGCAACCTCTTGGTCGCTGGGCGCTCTTAGCCCTTGCCAAGGCGCTGGGGCTGCCAGACCCCCTTCCCCTCCTATATATACATTCTGAGAAAAAAGCAAAGTGACAGGAACAGACATTAAAATTTTGAGGAATCATAATTTTCGTAGCCCTATCAAACGAAGTCGGAATGGCTCGAAATTTTGCATGGATACTCACAAGCATGTATTATGAGGGTCCCAATAAAAAAATTCCGTTTTCGGGGCCTCGGGCCGGGCCGGGTCGGCCCGACACGTTCTCGGGTGATGTTTTGAAGCAACCCACATCAAAACTTGTCGGATTGGCACGAAACTTTGCGTGGACACTCACAAGCATGGTATGGGAGGGTCCCAATCAGGAAAAACTGTTTTCGGGTCGGCACGGTGCTCGGGC
>JAKNSE010000121.1:0-2500 GCA_023525975.1 Smallanthus sonchifolius
CACTCACGTGTGATATTTATCGCCAAATGTCTCTTCTATTACGAAGACCACCTGGGCGCGAGGCTTATCCAGGGGATGTTTTTTATTTACATTCACGCCTTTTGGAAAGAGCTGCTAAATTAAGTTCTCTTTTAGGTGAAGGAAGTATGACCGCTTTACCAATAGTTGAAACCCAATCGGGAGACGTTTTCGGCTTATATTCCTACTAATGTAATTTCGATTACTGATGGACAAATATTCTTATCTGCCGATCTATTCAATGCTGGAATTCGACCCGCTATTAATGTGGGTATCTCTGTTTCCAGAGTGGGGTCTGCAGCTCAAATTAAAGCTATGAAACAAGTAGCCGGTAAATTAAAACTGGAACTGGCACAATTCGCAGAATTAGAAGCTTTTGCACAATTTGCTTCTGATCTCGATAAAGCTACTCAGAATCAATTAGCAAGAGGTCAACGATTACGTGAATTGCTTAAACAATCCCAATCCGCCCCTCTCGCGGTAGAAGAACAGATACTTACTATTTATACCGGAACAAACGGTTATCTCGATTCATTAGAAATTGGACAGGTAAGGAAATTTCTGGTTGAGTTACGTACTTACTTAAAAACCAATAAACCACAGTTTCAAGAAATAATATCTTCTACCAAGATATTCACCGAGGACGCGGAAGCCATTTTGAAAGAAGCTATTCAGGAACAGAGGGAACGTTTTATACTTCAGGAACAAGCAGCCTAAACAAATTGATCAACCTTTTCAATAATTTTTTCAATAAAATAAAAAGGGTACTCAAGCGTTTCGGATTCAAACCATTCAAAATTTATTTTTGGATCTCGAAATCTAAAAAAATATCTGGAAAAAAATTGCGTCCAATAGGATTTGAACCTATACTAAAGGTTTAGAAGACCTCTGTCCTATCCATTAGACAATGGACGCTTTCATTGTGATTTTTGGGTATTTTTACTTTCTGATCTTTTATTTGAAAAATAAAAAAAAAAAAAAAAAAAATAAGAATATAGTAGGATTTATGTAAGAAACATTTTTGAATTGTATATTCAATCATGAATGATGTATTAATTAGAGTCTGTTAGAGTATTTAAGATAAATATAGTAAGATAATAGACTAAATATATAAGGATATAGAGCGGGTAGCGGGAATCGAACCCGCATCGTTAGCTTGGAAGGCTAGGGGTTATAGTCGACGTCGATTCATCATTTTTAACGTCTCTAATTCAAAACCGAACATGAAACTTTGGTTTCATTCGGCTCCTTTATGGAAAATGGATAAATTGCTAGATTTAAGATGTGAACCAACTTACAAAAAAATGATACCCATCTTACAAAAAAAAAAAAAAAGATACCCATAACATCTATGTCAGCTTTTTGTTTGAATATATTCAATTCAAAACGACTCGCTTTCTAGATGATCCCTCTAGAAGAAGGCGATTCTAACAATCTTTCTAGTTACTTCGTTCTCTATTTCTATTTGAGAGGGTCCTAAGGAAAAGGATTTTATTTCCACCGAGCTAAAATAATATGTCGATGTCTCTAGTAAACTAAAGACATTATTGAATAGCTATTTTGCTTCAATTTATTCGCTACAAATCAAAACAAAAATTGAAGATTTAGTTACGATTAGAAATTAGAAATCTACTTGTATATCTTCATCCATGGATTCTTTATTCATACTCATTCAATTGGACGTATTGATCCAATTTTAAAATTTTGTTTCGCAATTTCATAATCCAAGTTTTCAGTTTTTAATTGACCTTGGATAAAAATACCGAAAATTTAGATTTTCCTTGAATGTGTCATTGAAAGGTAAAGGATTTAATCCTTTAAATGAAATAAAGTTTTTTATCGGAATATGAATCAAACCGAAAGACCCCTTAACTATTATGGGGGTTAATAGAACGAATCACACTTTTACCACTAAACTATACCCGCTACAATGCAATTATTATATATAAATGGACCTTTTGTCGAGGCGCTTCTGTATATGTGTAGCTGGGCTTGGGCTTCTTATATAAGAAGATCTATTTTACTTACCTAGTACAGTGACCCGTTCAGGAATTCAATGAACCAAGCCCCTTTTTTTTACTCAGTGGTAGAGTAATCCCATGGTAACGCGTAAGCCCTCGGTTCAAACCCGACAAGGGGCTTTGTTTGTTTTTTTTTCAGTCGTAGTATTCATATTCATATGAAGAATAGCGATATTCTTAATAGGAATAAAAAATGAATAGGAATAAAAAAGTAACCAACTGTATAATATTATCATCTAATGAGTTATAGTATATTAGTTATCACGAATCATGATAAGTCATCTGTTGAATCACCAAATATTCCTATTTTCAATTAGGCCAATGAAATCCATTGTAAAGATTCGAAATCAATAAAGGAAAAATAAGTGGACCTGACCCATTGAATTATGACTATATCCGCTATTCTGATATTCAAATTCAATAGAGATGAAATTGGAACAAGTTGACCCCTTTTTATTTTA
>JAKNSE010000121.1:30000-35000 GCA_023525975.1 Smallanthus sonchifolius
ACTCTTAACTTTCCCTCTGTTTTGGTCCCTTTAGTAGGCCTAGTATTTCCGGCAATCGCAATGGCTTCTTTATTTCTTCATGTTCAAAAAAACAAGATTGTTTAGAGCCGATGGCACAAAATCTCATCTATTTTTTTTTTTCAAATTGACGTTTGTATCATAACACAGATATCCATTTAGCAAAATATGGTATAAGCGGCTTCCGCCGAAAAATTCTTATGTCTCCAAAAATGCTATGTTCTAGCTATTTTCAAATAGACCCGAATCGGCGGATGGCTGAACTGTAACGTTGGTCTATCTATATGTATGTGGCTATCTTTAGTGAGATCATACGAAGGGTATGTTATTAGTTTAGATCTAACCAATTGAATGAATTACTCCTAAAGGTTCACATCAAACTAGTGCTAGTTGATGCGAGTTACTTCGGAAACAAACGGACTAAAGTCAAATTCATTTGGGGTATTCTCTCAATTCCAAAAAAAGCAACGGGATCAAGTATGAGTTGTCGATCAGAACATATATGGATAGAACCTATAAAGGGGGCTCGAAAAACAAGTAATTTCTGCTGGGCTATTATCCTTTTTTTAGGTTCATTAGGATTCTTGTTGGTTGGAACCTCGAGTTATCTTGGTAGAAATTTGATATCTTTATTTCCGTCTCAGCAAATAGTTTTTTTTCCACAAGGAATTGTGATGTCTTTCTATGGGATCGCGGGTCTTTTTATTAGCTCCTATTTGTGGTGCACAATTTCGTGGAATGTAGGTAGTGGTTATGATCGATTTGATATAAAAGACGGAATAGTGTGTATCTTTCGTTGGGGATTTCCTGGAAAAAATCGTCGGGTCTTCCTCCGATTTCTTATAAAAGATATTCAATCCGTCAGAATAGAAGTTAAAGAGGGTATTTATGCTCGGCGTGTCCTTTATATGGATATCAGAGGCCAGGGAGCCATTCCATTGACTCGTACTGATGAGAATTTTACTCCACGGGAAATGGAACAAAAAGCTGCGGAATTGGCCTATTTCTTGCGTGTACCAATTGAAGTATTTTAAGAAATGAGCCGATAAATGAATGCTTTCTCAGCAGGAGGGCAAAAACGCAAGAATCCTCTTTTTCTAGAACATAACTTAATTGAGGTTTCTTCAGAACATTCATTCGAGTCAAAGCAGACATATATGGAACAAGTATAAAAAACTCTTTTGGGGATCTTTTATATGTATCGAAATATACACAACTCAATTCAATAAAAAAATAATAAACAAATCGAAAGATCTCATAATCAACCATTTCGAAATAAGGAAATCCCCCCCTTTTTACTTGTTGGAATTGAGACTTTATATTCAGATAGATCATATCTTGTCATTTTTTCGACGCTTCTTTTTGTGCTCCTTAATGACCAAAAAATTGGATCTCTTATAATGCTAGCCAATTTCTGTCGTTTTTTGCCACTCATTTTTCACAATATTCTTCAGAAAATTCCCTCAATTATTCTATCCCTGACTACTCAACTCATAGTCAGTTAAATTTTTTCGAAATATTAGAGATTTTTATATAATGATAGAAAAGGAGTTCTTTCGTCTCAAAATCTGAATAATATTCATATTCATTATTTAATTTTTGGGGCATTCATCGAAAGGAGATATGTGCTTCGAATTTGACTATAGGGAAACAAGATTTTTTGATTATTTATTCATTCGAATTTTTCGTCTATTTCTGTATTTTTTTCTAGATTCAAGGCCTAACCACGAAATCACAAATAAAAATGAATAGATTCATAGGTTCGATAACTTGTAATAGAATTGATGCGTGAGAGAAATATTAGATTACATAGAGTTGACGAATGATTAACAATTCACAGATGAAAAAATGGCAAAAAAGAAAGCATTCACTCCTCTTTTATATCTTGCATCTATAGTATTTTTGCCCTGGTGGATTTCTCTCTTATTTCAAAAAAGTCTGGGATCGTGGGTTACTAATTGGTGGAATACTAGGCAATCCGAAACTTTTTTGAATGATATTGAAGAAAAGAGTATTCTAGAAAAATTCATAGAATTAGAGGAACTCCTCTTCTTAGAGGAAATGATCAAGGAATACTCGGAGACACATCTACAAAACCTTCGTATAGGAATTCACAAAGAAACAATCCAATTAATCAAGATACACAACGAGGGTCATATTCATACGATTTTGCACTTCTCGACAAATATAATCTGTTTCATTATTCTAAGTGGTTATTCTATTTTGGGTAATAAAGAACTTGTTATTCTTAACTCTTGGGCTCAGGAATTCCTATATAACTTAAGTGACACAATAAAAGCTTTTTCTCTTCTTTTATTAACTGATTTATGTATCGGATTTCATTCGCCCCATGGTTGGGAATTGATGATTGGCTTTGTCTACAAGGATTTTGGATTTGTTCATAATGATCAAATTATATCTGGCCTTGTTTCCACTTTTCCAGTCATTCTAGATACAATTTTAAAATATTGGATTTTCCGTTATTTAAATCGCGTATCTCCGTCACTTGTAGTGATTTATCATTCAATGAATGACTGAAAAATGATCTACCTAATCCAAATCCAATTATAATGTTTCTTACTTTGCAGTTGTACATAAGCAAAACATTGGAAATCGCTTTCTATTTCTACCCATCCCGGAGATTCATCCTATATTCCTATATATTAATCGAGTCAAATTATTCCAGTAAATAACAGAATCGTGGATAGGAAACTCCATTAGTGACCTACCCCAATTTATTGTAGAAATTTTCGGGATCAATGATTGGACCATGCAAACTAGAAATACTTTTTCTTGGATAAAGGAACAGATTACTCGATCTATTTCCGTATCGCTCATGATATATATAATAACTCGTACATCCATTTCAAATGCATATCCCATTTTTGCACAGCAGGGTTATGAAAATCCACGAGAAGCGACTGGGCGTATTGTATGCGCCAATTGCCATTTAGCTAATAAACCAGTGGATATTGAGGTTCCGCAAGCGGTACTTCCCGATACTGTATTTGAAGCAGTTGTTCGAATTCCTTATGATACGCAACTGAAACAAGTTCTTGCTAATGGTAAAAAGGGGGGTTTGAATGTGGGGGCTGTTCTTATTTTACCAGAGGGTTTTGAATTAGCCCCTCCCGATCGTATTTCCCCCGAGATAAAAGAAAAGATGGGTAATCTGTCTTTTCAGAGCTATCGCCCCAATCAAAAAAATATTCTTGTCATAGGCCCTGTTCCTGGTCAGAAATATAGTGAAATCACCTTTCCTATTATTTCCCCGGACCCCGCTACTAAGAAAGACATTCACTTCTTAAAATATCCTATATACGTAGGTGGAAACAGGGGAAGGGGCCAGATTTATCCTGACGGGAGCAAAAGTAACAATACAGTTTATAATGCTACAGCATCAGGTATAGTAAGCAAAATCCTACGAAAAGAAAAGGGGGGATACGAAATAACCATAGCGGATGCATCGGATGGACGTCAAGTGGTTGATATTATCCCTCCGGGGCCAGAACTTCTTGTTTCAGAAGGCGAATCTATCAAATTGGATCAACCGTTGACAAGTAATCCTAATGTGGGCGGATTTGGTCAGGGAGATGCAGAAATAGTACTTCAAGATCCATTACGTGTACAAGGCCTTTTGTTCTTCTTCGCATCTGTTATTTTGGCACAAATATTTTTGGTTCTTAAAAAGAAACAGTTCGAGAAGGTTCAATTGTCCGAAATGAATTTCTAAACTCGCGGATTTATCGACATCAAGTTTGTGAAAAGAACCAAATTCTTTTTAGTAATTATGATATAAAAAATGAAATTATAAAAGCCTTTTGTTTGTTTATACTCTTTTTCTACGAGATGCCGGTAATTCCTTGTACCATATTCCTAGCCATAGTATGTAGATTGTGAACAAGACTATTTGACTTGACCCCTTCTTTCTTTGTCTTTTTTTTTTTTTTTTTTATTGGGGTGATGTTATTATATTGCTATTGTGAGATTGAAATGTCATAAAATGCATTTGATTCTAATACAATTCACTTTGGCTAGATCCTATCCAAAAGTAAACGCGAAATAGAACGGATAAATATAAATGAAGGGAACAAATATTTCTGGGAGGGGTTATTCGTCTTCCTAGTCTTCGACACAAGAAAAGGGTGTGAAAAATCCTTTTCTTGTGTCGAAATAATAATGATTCTTTATACTGTTCGTCAAACATTCCTAGTATTAGTTTCGATTTTTTACAGACGTATCAGAACGTTTTTTAGAGTTATTACGTATTTTATTTCTTATTATATTATCTTATAATAGTGAATAATTACGTATACTATAAATATAAAAAGTGGTGGACAAACAAAAGAGGAGGGGAAAATTTGTTGAGTAAATAGAACTTCTTCAACGAACTTATAAAAAAAATATTCTAATTATAATTATTAAGAACTCAACGGGACCTTCTCCCTCAAATCAGACAAACAAAGAAGGGAATCCGTTGAGTTCTTACGCTTTCATGTATACAACTCAATTCATCCGATTACTACAGGGATGAACCCAATCCGGAATATGAACCATAAAAGAAAACGCCTACTAAACCGATCACAAGAATACCAGCTACAGTACCTATTATCCAAAGAGGAATTCTTCCAGTAGTATCGGCCATTTACGCCACTTCCCTCCACATTTCATCAAGTGGTCATGCTAGAGACATAAACAGTCATGGATAATTATGAGATGAGATCCTTCCGAATGGGCTAAGAGAGATAATACCTAGAATGATTAGTCTATTATTTTAGTTCTCTCTCGTTTTCTTAATTGAAGAAATAATTGGAAAATAAAACAGCAAGTACAAAAATGAGTAATAACCCCCAGTAGAGGCTGGTACGATTCAATTCAACATTTTGTTCGTTTGGGTTTGATTGTGTCGTAGCTCTATAATTCGGATTAGGTTTATCGTTGTATGAACTGCATTGCTGATATTGACCCCAAAAAAGAAACGG
>JAKNSE010000121.1:50000-55000 GCA_023525975.1 Smallanthus sonchifolius
TCTTACGTGAACCAATACGTCCACGTGAACCCTTTTTCGGTATAGCTTTTGCCATATTTTATCATCTCATAAATTTGAGTCAGAGATATATGGATATATCCATTTCATGTCAAAAAAGATCCCCCTTCTTATTTGTATATTGGGTCTTTAACGAGTCTTATTATCCTTGTCTTTGTTTATGTCTTGGGTTGGAACAAATTACTATAATTCGTCCCCGACGACGGATTAGTCGACATTTTTCACAAATTTTACGAACAGAAGCTCTTATTTTCATATTTGCCACTCCTTACTTTAATTTTGAATCCATTTCTTAGAAGAAAATAAGTTGATTGAAATTTTCGATTTCGAATCGTATTCCTGCGAAAGAAATAGTGAAGTTGAAAAAACACCTAATCTTTCGAATCTTTGTTGCGGAGTCGATAAATTATACGACCTCTGGTTGAATCATAACGACTTACTTCAATTTTGACTCTATCTCCTGGCAATATTCGTATAAAACTACGTCGGATCTTTCCTGAAACATAACCTAGAATCATATCTTCATTATCTAAACGAACCCGGAACATGCCGTTGGGAAGCGATTCAGTAATTAAACCTTCATGAATCCATTTTTGTTCTTTCATTCCAGGTAAAACCTCCTTGAAGTATCAACTAGTGGAGGAAGAACCCTATTAGACAACCCACCCCTTCTCTTTTCTTTCTTTTCTTTTTCACAAAAAAGAAGTTTCCTATTCAATTCGAATATTAGAAAGATTACCATATATAACACAAAATTTCTCCGCCTATTCTTTCTAGTCGAGCCTCTCGGTCTGTCATTATACCCCGAGAGGTAGAAAGAATTACAACCCCCATCCCGCCTAAAATTCTAGGAATTCTTTGATAGTTAGAATAGATTCGTAGACCCGGCCGACTGATCCGTTTTAAATTTAAAAGATTTCGATAAGTCCTTTTCCTATTCCTTCTATGTCGTAGGGTTAAAACCAAAAAATATTTGTTGTTTTCTCGATGTTTTCTCACGTTTTCGATAAAACCCTCTCGTAAAAGTATTTTAACAATACTTTGGCTGATATTAGTAGATGCTACTCGAACCACGCTTTTTCTATACATATCGGCATTTCGTATAGAGGTTATTATGTCAGCAATAGTATCACTACCCATGATTAATTAAAATTATTGGTGCCTCCAAATTTGGATATAATCAACATGTTTTTCTTTTTTTTTTTACATATTTGTTTATGAATATTAATATGAATTTTGAAAGGTATATACGTGAGACAAAATCTACTAAATTAATCTTAATCTATTTCTTTTAAATACCCTACTATAACCTATAACCATATCGTGGTCTCATTTTATAATACCTCGGGAGCTAATGAAACTATTTTAGTAAAATTGAACTGTCTCAATTCTCGGGCAATCGCACCAAAAACTCGAGTTCCTTTTGGATTTCCTTCTTGATCAATCACAACTGCAGCATTGTCATCATATCGTATTATCATACCGTTGTCACGTTTAAGTTCTTTACAAGTACGGACAATTACAGCTCTGACCACTTCTGATCTTTCTAGAGGCATGTTTGGAACTGCGTCTTTGATCACAGCAACAATAACGTCACCAATATGAGCATATCGACGATTGCTAGCTCCTATGATTCGAATACACATCAATTCTCGAGCCCCGCTGTTATCTGCTACATTCAAATGGGTCTGAGGTTGAATCATATCATTTTTTTTTATCTGTTTTTTACAATTACAATACAAAGGTCGAAGAAAAAAAGAAATATTATTTGTTCAAAAAAAGAAACCTGCGCCCGCTATTTTTAAGGCTTATTCCTTTTTTATCCCGAAATGATGAATTGAGCTCGTATAGGCATTTTGGACGCTGCTATTGAAATAGCCCTTCTGGCTATATTTTCTGTTACTCCACCCATTTCATAAAGGATTCGACCTGGTTTAACAACAGCTACCCAATATTCGGGAGAGCCTTTACCTGAACCCATACGTGTTTCTGCGGGCCTTACTGTAACTGGTTTATCTGGAAATATACGGACCCATATTTTTCCACCGCGACGTGCATTTCGTGTCATTGCTCGTCGACCTGCTTCTATTTGTCTAGATGTGATCCAAGCGGGTTCAAGTGCCTGAAGAGCGTATTTACCAAAACAAATAGTATTACCTCGATAAGATATTCCCTTCATTCTTCCTCTATGTTGTTTACGGAATCTGGTTCTTTTGGGGTTATAGTTGATGGTTTGTTTTGAATTCCATCTCTACTACAGAACCGGACGTGAGAGTTTCTTCTCATCCAGCTCCTCGCGAATAAAATAAATTCAAATGAAAGATTTTGAATTCAATTCAGATAGAATATAATTTGAATTGAGATATACATGTATTTAATAAGTAATATACTGAATCATGGATTTCATTTAATCTAGATCAAATCTATTATTAATTTGTATATCTTGTTTGTATAGATAACTAAATCTAATCTAAATATATTCAATAACTATTTTTTTCTTATATTTATATATTTTTCTTGTATTTATATATTTTAGAATGTTAAAACAAATCTTTCTTTTGTTTTACTCATTATCGTATTGGATTGACTCAATTTTAGCAATCCAAGAAAAGAAAGTTTTCGCGGGCGAATATTTACTCTTTCAATTTCTATTTCAGTTCTATCATTAGTTCATAACTTTTCCGAATAGATGAATTGGTCTCTGGCCGGTTCCGCCATCCCGATCAATGAATCATTCGAATTCATTTTCACTAAAATCTTTTGAATTCACAGGTTCCATCGTTCCCATCGCTTCTTACTTAATGGTTAGGTCTGAATTCTACAACGGAGCTATTAGTTCTTGAGTCAATATTCTTAGTCTTTATTGGCTCGAAGCTCTTTATTTTTTGTTCGATGAGCAGATCCATTTAATGATGAATCCGTATTGATGCTTTATTACGCAGATTTTTTCTGAGATGACTCATAGACCTTACATATTGGAATTCTATATCATCAATATTCTTTTTCTTTCTTTCTCTCATCCTTCCATTTATCCATACCCTTTTTTTTATTTCGATTGACAACTTAGAAGCAGATTTTTTAATAAAAAAAGATTTCAGTTGCTACAACAATATGAACAATATATCATATCTTGA
This sequence comes from Smallanthus sonchifolius, assembly GCA_023525975.1. Taxonomy (NCBI): domain Eukaryota; kingdom Viridiplantae; phylum Streptophyta; class Magnoliopsida; order Asterales; family Asteraceae; genus Smallanthus; species Smallanthus sonchifolius. The sequence continues at coordinate 53,153 of JAKNSE010000121.1, forward strand.
CTGGTTCTTTGGATCCAGATAATATGAAGTGATGAGTTGGTTATTACTTCTATAGTTATTTGTTTATACTATGGTGGTTTTTTATACTAACCCTCAAAAAACCAACGAGTCACACACTAAGCATAGCAATTTTATCAAAAGATTCATTTCATTTTTATTAAACCCTATAGAATTATAATTGTTCATTTTTTTTATTGAACAGAAAAGAAAAAGAAGAAACTAATTTATTATTTTTTGTTCCATCGCTGGATAGAATGCAAAGGGAAATAAAGGTTTATTATTCCCCTTCTATAAATATCCAAATTTTGATTCCTAATACCCCATAGATTGTTCGAACTGTATAGGAACAATAATCAATTTTAGCTCGAATGGTTTGTAGTGGAACCCTACCCTCTCTGATCCATTCAACACGCGCAATTTCTTTTCCGTCGATACGTCCTGCAATTTGCACTTGAATTCCTTTTGTATCTGCTTGTTCAGTTAATTCTATAGCCTTTTTCATTGCTTTGCGAAAAGAAACTCTATTTTTTAATTGTCCGGCTATAAATTCTGCAAGAATATTAGGGTTTCCATAAGGCTTTTCAATTCGTGTGATAGCAATGTTAAGTTTTCGATTTACAGAATTAAATTCTTTTTGTAAATTCATCTGTAATTCTTCGATTCCTCGGGATCGACTTTCAATTAATATTTTTGGAAATCCCATATAGATTATGATTTGGATCAGGTCAATTCTTTTTTGAATCTCTATACGTGCAATTCCCTCGACGCCAGAAGATGTTTTCATATTTTTTTGTACATAATTCTTTATATAATTTCTTATTTTTTGATCTTCTTGCAGACCCTCAGAATAATTTTTTGGTTGTGCGAACCAAAGGGAATGATGACCTTGGGTTGTACCAAGTCTGAAACCAATTGGATTTATTTTTTGTCCCATGTTCCCCCATTACTATACATATCATAATACGGCATAGTTGTATCCTTTTTTTTCTTTTGTGACCATGTAATAGAGTCGGTATCTATATATTCATCTAAGGATATATCTTTCATTACAATAGTTATATGGCAGGTAGGTTTTTGTATCGCAAAACTACGCCCTCGAGCTCGATGTTTTAATCTCTTCATGATAGTACCTTTATTTACTTCGGCTTTACTAATCACTAAATTTGCTTCATTCGAACCCATATTGGAACTAGCATTTGCTGCTGCAGAATAAACTAATTTAAAAATGGGATAACATGCTCGATAAGGCATGAGTTCCAATATCATAAGTGTTTCTTCGTAGGAACGCCCACGAATTTGATCAATTACTCTTCGCGCTTTGTGAGCAGACATAGATATATGTTGACCTAAAGCGTATACTTCTGTTGTTCTCTTTTTTAACATAAAGTTCGCCTCCTACTAATCAATGATAAATATCTATATATATTATTATACATAAACAAACGTTTTTTAACGACGAGATCTATTATCGCTTTTTGCATGTCCTCGGAAATTTAAAGTAGGTGCAAATTCTCCCAATTTGTGTCCTACCATACGATCTGTTATATAAATAGGTAAATGTTCCTTTCCATTATGGATAGCAATAGTATGGCCGACCATTATGGGTATAATGGTAGATGCCCGGGACCAGGTTATTATTATTTCTTTTTCTTCTTTTGTGTTAAGCTTATTTATTTTTTTTAATAAATTATTCGCTACAAAAGGATTTTTTTTTAGTGAACGTGTCACAGCTTCCTCCTATTTTTTTTTGTAAAGACGAAGAAAGAAATTCTATTTTCTCTCCTATTTACTACGGCGACGAAGAATCAAATTATCACTATATTTATTCCTTTTTCTACTTCTTTTTCC
>JAKNSE010000121.1:82500-90000 GCA_023525975.1 Smallanthus sonchifolius
ACTCTTTATTTTAGTTAGTTTATTTCAACTCATTAACTAATTCATTATGGGATTGATTGTTTTGCATTTCTATCAAAACAATTTATTAGTAAAGTTTAGAAGATTATAGATCTAAAATGAACTTTTTTTATCGAGAAAGGATAAAAAATGACTGAGATATTTTTTACCAAACCACGTATACTTTAACAGATTTATTACTAGTCTCATTCAAATTTTAAAATTGAAATTAGGGAAATTAGGTGTATTTTTTCTCAAGTTTGACTAAAAAAAGACTCAATTTATTAGGCAAAAGTTTACAATCCTTTGCGGTAATTTATTACATGTAAATAAAGTATAGAATGAGGAAAATAAAGATCTTTTAGGTTCTTTATTTATTTTATTAAGTTTGATTTAGCAGATTCTAAAGATATAACTTTGAGAGATAAACAACGAGAACTAAAAGTTCCAAACCAAAAATTTTTGGTTTTACGAATAGTGTATGGAATCAAAAATTTTTTATTGTTATTTCGAGTCATTTTTGATCCAATTTTCACGGATCTTTGATTTAGATAAAAAAATAGATAATGAATAAGAAATAAGATTCGTTTTGAACAATAGATGTCTTTCACATCCAACTATAACAATGAGTAACTTTTAAATGGCAGTTCCAAAAAAAACGTACTTCGATATCAAAAAAGCGTATTCGTAAAAATATTTGGAAAAGGAAAGGATATGGGGCGGCGTTAAAAGCTCTGTCATTAGGGAAATCTCTTTCTACCGGGAATTCAAAAAGTTTTTTTGTACGACAAACAAATAAGTCCTAAAATATCGGAATAATCAGAATGGATTTGACTCAAAAAATGAGCTCAGTTAATATCAAAGTGAATATAAAATGAATAATTAGCAGTCCCTATTCTAATCAATATGAAATAGACCCTTCATTTTATAAAAGAATTCTTCTGTTTTCTGAATTCTAAAAAAAAGAATAAAGAAAAAAAGACAAAATTTTTTCTTTATTTTTAGTATATTTTCACTCAAATTTTGGTGGTGGGGAGTCTTATTTTCCCCATCGACCTTTACAAAAATGAAAAATTTTTTATGTTTCTCGGGGAAGGCCAGATATAAAATTTTTAGTTCAAATTAATGAAGTGTTGAAACTAATTGATTCCATGTTAAAACTTTTTGGATGACTTTCTGACTTCTTAATTTATTTACTATATGGAATGAGTTTTCTATATATCTCCAATATTCAGCGCAATCAATAAAAGAACTTAATTGTTGCAATATTATGTACAAAAAATGTGTCAATTTGGAGTAATCCAAAATAGACATATTTAAAATTCATTGAGAAAATTTATTTTTTGTTTCAAATTTATGAAATCAGATAAACCAGAAATAATGACAATAAAAGTAAAAAATGAAACTAATGAACCTTCAAATTGACTTTTGAACTCCTTTTTTTATCAATTTGAATCTTTACTAAAAAAACTTATTTGATTGAATTGACTTGTTCAATCTCGACGATTGAATATAAATAGGCTATTATGAGTTCGAGCAAGCCGCTATGGTGAAATCGGTAGACACGCTGCTCTTAGGAAGCAGTACTTGTTCAATCTCGACGATTGAATATAAATAGGCTATTATGAGTTCGAGCAAGCCGCTATGGTGAAATCGGTAGACACGCTGCTCTTAGGAAGCAGTGCTAGAGCATCTCGGTTCGAGTCCGAGTGGCGGCATGCCATCTTCTAAAAGAGATCCAATAGATCCTATAATAAAAATAAATTAAATTCCCCATTTCTATTTCTTAATTAATATAGGGGATTCCCTCCCTTTTTTTCATTTTTATGATATTTTCACCTTTAGAGCATATATTAACTCATATTTCTTTTTCTATTGTTTCAATTGTAATTACACTTCATTTGATAACCTTATTGGGCAATGAAATCATAAAACCATACGATTCGTCAGAAAAGGGGATGATAGCTACTTTTTTATGTCTAACAGGATTATTAATCACTCGTTGGATTTATTCAGGCCATTTCCCACTAAGTGATTTATATGAATCATTCATTTTTCTTTCATGGAGTTTCTCCCTTATTCATATAGTGCCTTATTTCAAAATAATAAAAAATGATTTAACTACAATAACTGCCTCAAGTACTATTTTTACCCAAGGCTTTGCTACTTCGGGTCTTTTAAATGAAATACACAAGCCCACGATATTAGTACCTGCTCTACAATCGGAGTGGTTAATAATGCACGTAAGTATGATGATATTGAGCTATGCGGCTCTTCTTTGTGGATCATTATTATCAGTAGCACTTCTAGTCATTACATTTAGAAAGATTTTTTATAGTTCTAAAAGTAATAATTTATTAAAATTAAATGAGTCATTTTCATTTGGTGAAATCCAATACAAGAATGAAAGAAACAATATTTTTAAAAAAACTTATTTTTTTTCTGATAAGAATTATTACAAGGCCCAATTTATTCAACAATTGGATTATTGGAGTTATCGTGTGATTAGCCTAGGATTTATCTTTTTAACCATAGGTATTCTTTCAGGAGCAGTATGGGCTAATGAAGCATGGGGATCATATTGGAGTTGGGATCCAAAGGAAACTTGGGCCTTTATTACTTGGATCGTATTCGCAATTTATTTGCATACTCGAACAAATAAAAATTTGCAAGGAGCAAATTCCGCAATTGTGGCGACTCTAGGCTTTCTTATAATTTGGATATGCTATTTTGGGGTCAATCTATTAGGAATAGGGTTACATAGTTATGGTTCATTTACGTTAACCTCTAGTTAAATTCAAGAAAAGTTATTAAGAATACAAACAGAATGCAGTACGGTGTATATAAAACATCTTGTCTCAACCGGCGAGAACCATGTGAATCAAGTAGTATAGTGATTCACGCGGTTCTCGCAAAGACCAAGTATATTGGGTAAAAATTGAAATTCATATTTTGTTTTTACTTTATTTAAAATTTAAGGGAATAAAAATCCTTCTTTTTTTTTCATTAGCCAACTAACTATTAAAAATTTTAGGAGTTTTTTTATTTAAGAAAACTATCTATAAAAATAATTAGATAGAATACCTTCAACCTTGTCAACTGATAGTGAAAGAACAAAATCGGGGTACATACCAATACCTATTACAGGTAGAAAAATGGAGATGGAAACAAATAACTCGCGCGGTCCAGAATCAAAAACATAAGAGTTTGGAATATTAAATAACTTGTATCCATAGAACATCTGGCGTGACATAGATAATAAATAAATAGGAGTTAATATCATTCCAATTGCCATTACAAAAGTGATGGCAATTTTGGGCATTAAAAGATATTTTTGGCTGGTAATTATTCCTAAAAAGACTATCACTTCTGCAACAAAACCACTCATACCCGGTAATGCAAGGGAAGCCATGGAAAAGCTACTGAACATCGTAAATATTTTTGGCAGGGGGATAGCTACTCCGCCCATTTCATCGAGATAAACAAGACGTATTCTATCATAACTCGTTCCTGCCAAGAAAAAAAGTGCAGCACCAATAAAGCCGTGAGAGATTATTTGTAAAATAGCTCCATTGAGTCCCGTATCGGTTATCGAAGCAATTCCTATAAGTATGAAACCCATATGAGATACGGAGGAATAGGCTATTCTTTTTTTTAAATTACGTTGGCCGGGAGATGTTGAAGCTGCATAGATTATTTGTATTGTGCCTACTATCATCAACCAAGGAGAAAATATAGAATGAGCGTGTGGTAATAATTCCATATTAATCCGAATCAATCCATACGCTCCCATTTTTAATAAAATTCCGGCTAGAAGCATACAAGTACTGTAATGCGCCTCTCCGTGGGTATCTGGTAACCATGTATGTAGGGGTAGAATCGGCAATTTGACAGCAAAAGCAATAAAAAATCCAATATAGAATATGATTTCCAAAGCCACAGGATACGACTGATTAACTGATGTTTCAAAATTTAATGTTGGTTCATTAGAACCATATAAACCGACACCCAGAACTCCCATTAAGAGAAAAATAGAACCCCCCGCCGTGTACAAAATAAATTTTGTGGCTGAGTAGAGACGTTTCTTTCCTCCCCACATGGATAGAAGTAGATAAACTGGAATTAATTCTAATTCCCACATGATGAAAAAAAGTAAAAGGTCCCGAGAAGAAAATGATCCTATTTGACCACTGTACATTGCTAACATCAAGAAATGGAATAATCGAGAATCCCGAGTAACAGGCCAGGCCGCTAAAGTAGCTAAAGTAGTGATAAATCCTGTTAATAAAACGGGTCCTATAGACAGTCCATCTATTCCTAATTTCCAACGGAAATCAAAAAAATTGATCCATTTATAGTCCTCGACTAGTTGGATTAATGGATCGTCCAATCGGAAATGATAACAGAATGCATAGGTTGTTAGAAGAAGTTCTAACATGCATATACATATAGTATACCACCTAATTACCCTATTTCCTTTATGGGGAAGAAAGAAAATGAAGGAACCTGCAAATATTGGTAAAACTACAATTATTGTTAACCAAGGAAATTTGTTCGTGGTAAAGACAAGATACACTTGGACCAGAAAAACCTGTGCCCAAAAATAAGATATTTTTTAGCACAGGTTTTGGCGGTAAAAAAAAAATGGACTCAAGTAGGGGTTTCTGTAATGTATTAATAAGCTATACCCATGCTGCGGGTTGTTTCATGCCATAAATAAACTCGAACACTCAAGAAATCTGTTGGGCAGGCGGATTCACATCTCTTACAACCGACACAATCCTCTGTTCTTGGAGCAGAAGCTATTTGTTTGGCTTTACATCCGTCCCAAGGTATCATTTCTAATACATCCGTAGGACAGGCTCGGACACATTGAGTACACCCGATACATGTATCATAAATCTTTACTGAATGCGACATTGGATCTATCCATTTTTGAACGTGATAAAGTTTCAATCTAGTAAATTGATAAATGAATTATATATTTAAATACTAGTACTAGATGAATCGATGAGTTCCCCGAGTTTTTTTTTATCTATTTCTGGATTGACAGTGCCAAAATACTTTGATTTCTTATCTTTGTGATAACATGATCATATCTTACGTGGCAGACATGCTAATTTGAATTAATTTATGAAAATGATAATTTAGAAAATGATAATTTATATGATAATATTACTTATTCAATAAATTCGATTGATTTATACGAGTTGATTTTCTATTACGATAAATTGATGAAACAATAGCGAGTCCAATAGCGGCTTCAGCAGCTGCAATAGCTATAACAAAAATAGAAAAAATGGCTCCTTTTAATTGACGACTATCAAAAAAATCAGAAAATGTTACAAAATTGAGATTAACCGCATTTAATATAAGTTCAAGACACATAAGAGCCCTAACCATATTTCGACTTGTAATCAATCCATATAGACCGACAGAAAATAAATAGGCACTCAAAACAAGTACATGTTCGAGCATCATTAACCAACTCCTTATCAATCTCGATTCATTTCAATATGAACAACAATTTAACCAATTGGATTGACTAGAATATAACTAGTAATGGAATAAAGGAATATATTGGGAATAGATCCAACTAATAAAGATTTTATATTTTATATACAAAGTCAAATAGAAAAAAGGAAATACATGTGATAGCTCATAACAAGGTTTTTCCAGTTCTAAAGAGTTATTATTGACGAGCTACAGCAATTGCGCCGATTAACGCAACTAAAAGAATTATTGAAATGAATTCAAACGGAAGAAAAAAATCTGTTGATAAATGAATCCCAATTTGTTGACTATTACTTATCAGATCTTGCTCTATAATCTGGTTTGCTTTTGTAGTCCAAATAATCCCGTACCATGACGTATCTGGAATAGTAGTAATTAGTGAAACAAAAAGACTTGTACAGACCACGGAAGTTACTCCATCTCCCACGGTCCAAAGATGGAAATCTTTGGAATATTCTGAACCATTTATGAACATCACAGCAAAAATGATTAAAACATTTATGGCTCCTACGTAAATAAGGAGCTGCGCAGCAGCTACAAAATGGGAGTTCGATAGAATATAGAATAACGATATACAAACAAAAACCAATCCCAATGAAAAGGCAGAATAAATGGGATTGGCAAGTAATACTACTCCCAGACCCCCTAATATAAGACCCAATCCCAGAAAGACTAAAAGAAAATCATGTATTAGTCCAGGTAAATCCATTATATATAAAATAAGAGATAAATAAATCAAAATCTTGCATAACTTTATTGACCCGGTCAGGAAAAAAGAAGTAACTCTACTTTTTTATACTTTTTTATAATAGTTCTTAATTATTCAATTTTAAAAATTCCATTTTCATGGATATGGATTGATGTAGATATAGTTATTGGCCTAATCTCTCGAAAGAGTAATTTGAGTCTATATATTTTCAAATCATCAATATGGACTATAGAAAAGAAATCTATTTTGAATATTAATATAAATTAAAACACAATTCTCGCCCCCTAATCAATATAATTATGAATATAATTGTAGTTATTCACCAAACAAAAACCTTCATTCTTTTAGATCAAAATGAGTTCTTAAGTTTTTATTTCAGGCAAATTTAAAATTGTTCGGATTGTGTAATCGTCAATTATTGACATTGGTAACCGACCCAAAGCAATTTGATTATAATTCAATTCGTGACGATCATAAGTAGAAAGTTCATATTCTTCAGTCATTGATAAACAATTTGTTGGACAATACTCAACGCAATTACCACAAAATATACATATTCCGAAATCAATACTGTAATTAAGCAATCGTTTCTTTCTAATATCAGTTTCCAATTTCCAATCAACAACGGGTAGATCTATAGGACATACACGAACACATACTTCACAAGCAATGCATTTATCAAATTCAAAGTGGATTCGACCGCGGAAACGCTCGGATGTGATCAATTTTTCGTAGGGGTATTGAATAGTTACAGGTAAACGATTCGCGTGTGATAAGGTAATCATGAAACCTTGACCAATATACCTTGCAGCTCGTACTGTTTGTTGGCCATAATTCATGAACTCAGTTACCATAGGAAACATATCGTGAATATCTATAAAAAATAAGATACTTGTTTCTTTCTCTTGTTTGAGACAAGTCGTGAATATAGAAGTATTTTTTTACAGCGAAAGAAGTTGGGAAGAAGTTGTTAATAATAGATTACCTAGAGAAATAGGTAAAAGAAATTTCCATCCAAGATTTAATAATTGATCCATTCTCAGCCGCGGTAGAGTCCATCTTGTTGCGATAGGAATGAACAAGAACAAATAAGTTTTAGCTAATGTAATAAAGATACCAATTATTGTTCCAAAGACTCTACCCCTTTTAGTAATATCAAAAAGCTCGGGAACAAATATGTACGGAATAGAAAGATTCCAACCCCCCAAGTAAAGAACTGTTACAAATAATGAAGAAACTAGTAGATTTAAATATGAAGCAACGTAAAATAAACCAAATTT
>JAKNSE010000121.1:95000-97500 GCA_023525975.1 Smallanthus sonchifolius
CCAAATATTTTCTATCTGTCTTTTTTTCCATATATATAATATCACTTTTTCCTAGATAATTCTTGATAGGAATATTTTTGAGTATGTTAACAATTTTTTCTTTATTTCTGGTGGAATTTTCTTGCTTCTTATTTGTTTCTAATGATGATCTATAAATATAGGACTTCTTCTTAGTTTCAGAATGAATATATTTATATGATAAACGATCATATCTATAGTTTTTTTTTAAATTCTCTTCTTTATTTGGTAATAAATAGACTTTCGAATTTTGTTTTTTTTTGTAATCAAATAATTGGTCTTTTTCATAGGAATACCATTTCTTTAGATCTTTATTTTGAGACGGCTGGCATTGGTTTTTTCCATTTCGCCATTTTTGTGGGACTAATCTAGACCATGTAATCTGAGATAAATCGTATTGATAATGACCTCTTAACCAGTTTTTCCATGGATTCGTTCCATAATTTGGAAGTTTCTTATGTCTTACTTCGGAATCAAATATTCCTTGCCTTCCAAAAAAATCCTTTATTTCATTCTTAAGAAAAAAAGATGGTCCATTATACTGAAGAATAGATCTTAACTTATTGAAGTTAATAACCCGGGTTTGTGATAATTTTAAAAATACATATTTTTGTGACAAGTAAGATAAATCAAAAAAAATATGTGACTTCCGCTTACTATTTCTAAGATTATCAAAAGCCTTTTTTATAGTCATAGTCGAAATAAAGTCAATTTTATTTTGTTTTGCTTTATTAATCTTTTCTTGATTTGTTTCGTTATTGTCAATGTATTTCTCAATAATTTTTTTTGTTGATTCCATAAAAAGTTGTAGAGCGATTCTGCGCATATTAATGATACATAGAAAGATATCCATGTATGTTTTTTCAATGAAAAATTGAATTATTAATTCAATATTTTTTCTTTTAAATATTTTCCAAATTTTTGGGGGTGATTCTCCATTATTCTTTTTATTTTTTTTTATTCCCGGCGTTACTTTTTTTTTATTTTTTTTCATTATTTCTATTTGATTTCTGATTGTGTTTCTTCTATCAATTCTATGTTTCATTTCTTCTTCTGCCTGTGAATAATTTGTCAAACCTGTAGATCGATTTTGACTAAGTGATTCATGAATTATCTGATTGCTGATTATAGAATCCTTTTCTATTTCATTTTCATTTGATTCATATATTTCTCTCGGTATAAATAATGGAATTTTCGTTCCTTTTAAAAGTTCTTTTAGTATTTGTTTTACAAATAAAAATGCTTTTGCTTCTTTTTTTTTTATTTTTTTTAAAGCTCTTCGAACTCTAAAATTGAATTTTCTGATTTCGACTTTATAGTCTATATCTTTCAAAATGGGTTCAAAAAAGGAAGGTGTTTTTCGCGGAGGACCAAAAGGGTATTCCGTTTCCATTCCCAAAACTGTTAAAAAACAAGAATCAAAATCATCTTGTTGCTTTCGATCTCTATCAGAGAGTCGTAGCTTAGATCTGTGCCAAGGTTTCAAATGAAAAGGATATAGGATTTTGATCTGAAAACCTTCTCTTAACCAATTTTTAGGAAATTCTGTTTTGGAGAATTGAAGACCATTATAGCTGCACTTTAGATAAATTTCTCTATTCCAATCTTGGAAATCCTCGTACCATTCCGGAGATTGTCGTAATAAAATACGTCCAATATTCTTAGCTATTATCAATAAGGGTAATTTAATATATCTTCTAAAAATTGATTGAGCTAGTAACAGAACACTTCTTGATTTTTGTGCATATGGAATGTTCTCACCAGAATTCTATTGCGTCTTCCTGGTTGTTTTTTTTTATTTGGAATTGTTGATCTAAAATTTCGAATTCTGACTTTTTACCCAACCAATCTCTAATATTAAAAAAAAGTTTCATTAGGTCGGATATAGGAAAAGGAAATTCTTCCATTTTTTCCAAAAAAAGGGGGGAATGGGGATTTCCTTGAGACGGTCCCCAAATAACCATTTTACGCCTTTGAATACGGATAGAGCCTTTGATTACGGCTCGACGAAAATCTGGTTCTTCCAAATAACTTATAAAACCCGACTCTCTATTAAATTTTCTATAAAGATTATAATTCTTGAAATGAGACTTCTTAAAACTTCGTCTGGAACGAGTTAAAAAAGCTATATGTTTAAATTTTCTTGTTCGAAGCTGGTGATCCAGCCCTTGTATCATGCCTTGTTCTTTTCGTCGTTTTTTAAAATATTGTTCCAACTCGTTGATTAATTTGTATGACCATCGAGGGGGTTTTTTACCTATTTCGTTTATTCCAATAGATTTTTTTTCACGTTTAGGGTTAGTTAGAATTGCGTTCAATGAAAACTTTAACCTATTATTTGAATCAATTTTTAGTTTTTTTTTTTGTGATCTTTCGATTTTCTGTTCATTTTCTGGAGAATTAGGATAGGGAAGAAGGATATCATGAATTTTATTTAGTTCAGCTGTTTCTGTGCAATTTTCTATCGAAGTTTCATTTATGA
>JAKNSE010000121.1:127500-135000 GCA_023525975.1 Smallanthus sonchifolius
ACTCTTAATTGATACGACATGCTATTTTTTCCATTCATTCCCTTTCAGGATCAGTCGTGGTCTTCCAAACTTTACCGATGGTATGGACGAATCCCTCGCTTCATCTAAATGTGTAAAAGATCCTAGCCGCACTTAAAAGCCGAGTACTCTACCGTTGAGTTAGCAACCCAAATAGAAAAAAAGGGTTATAGGGTATGTAGATTTACAATCAGAATTAAAACAAAATGATAAATCAAAGTATTAATCTACGAAATAAAAAAATATAAAAAAAATTTTTATAATCTATTTGTAACATAAAAATGACTAAATCAGATGAAAAAATAAAAAATTTCCCGATCAAAAAAAGAAAGAAATTTTTAAAATGCTGGACCATCCCCTATTTCTATGTTATCCCACTTTTTCAATCAAAAATCCGAGTAGCAAAGCTAATCCAACGAACCCATCATTTGAATCAACAGGTAAAAAATAAAACCTATGGGACGGAAATAAATAGAGCTGCTTATCACGATGAATTATATTTGTTCGATACAATATTGTCAATATAAATATAAGGTTAATAAAAGAATACAATGGAAAAAATACAAGAACTAAATTGAAATAATAGTAAAAAAAAAAAAAAAAAAAAAAAAAAAAAAAAAAAGACTTGTGTTGGATTGGCACTGCATATGCATATATACTAAAATTTTTAGTTTAGATGGAGAATAAATAAAGAAAAAGTAGAAAAAGGATTTATGCAATCAATGTTGTATTGAATCCATATATAATAAGTCGAATAAAGAACTTCGATTCCTTGTTTCTTACTTGGTATTAGAGTTCGAATGAAAACCCACCCGATTGCAGGTAATGCCATAATTTTATATTTTGTAAGGATCCATCAAATAAGGTTTCCTTAGAAAAAGATTCTATAAAAAGCAATGATAATAAGATACAAATAGAGCAAGAAAAGAAGGAAATAAAAAAACATAGTATAGAAAAGATATCCAAAATGATATAGAAATCACTATCCTATCCTTAGTTTTTATTTCCTTAATTTATTTGAATTTCGTTTGATTAGGCAAAAGTTCCTTAAAAACCCTCTGCCTTCTTTTAAAATATCCTGAACAGTTCCTGTAGGCTGAGCGCCTTGTTTCAAGGAAATAGAGAATAGCGGGAACGTTTAAATAAGTTTGATTCTTGATAGGATCATAAAAACCCACTTTCCGAAGATCTCTTCCTTCTCTTCGAGATCGAACATCAATTGCAACGATTCGAATAGACGGCTCATCGGGATAGATGTAGATGAAAAAGAACTCCCCCCCCCCCCCTAGTAGACCGTATAGAAGTTTTCTCCTCGTACGGCTCGATAAAAAATGATTCGAAGTTTTGTCTATGGATAAAAATAAAATAAATTGGAAAGGAATCCGTAAAATAAATTAGTCTAGAATTTAACTCATAGTCATTTTTATTTAGCTTCCTTCCTGAAAAAAATCATTTGTACTCATAACTCAAGTTCAATAATTATCAAATATTCAAATATCTTAAAATAAATTAAGATTTTTCTTTTTTTTTGAGTGGTCTTTAACCCCCCACTTTTTTCGTCTCGTTTAAAATATATTTGGATTCTTTATTTGGATCCGTGAGACAATTGAAGTGGTGTTTCCTTGTTCTGGGATCCTTTATCTTGGTTTTTAAATCATGGGTTTAGACATTACTTCGGTGCTTCTTAATCCTTTCAAAATGGTAGCAACATACCCCTTTTGTGATTTCTTTCTATCAAAGAATCATACCGATGGTTGATTCGTGCGCGATACACTGTGGATCGAAAAAGTTTTAGCCGTTCCAACAAATTTTTTGAATTGAAAATTTGCTCGAATCGGATTCCTTTCGATTTCTATATCGAAGATATACTTACGAAGTTGTTCCAATTTATTGATTGGCATTAACCCTAGATCGTTGCCCCTGAGAAATTAATCAATACTTTCTACTCGAGCTCCATCACGAACTATTTACATTACAACCCAATAAAAAAAAAGAAGGGTTCTAGTAGAATAGAAAAACGACGTCGAGCCAAGAGCACCTTCATTCCTATATAAAATGGTGGATGTAAGAATAAGAATCCACACCGGATCGTGTCCTTCAAGTCGCACGTTGCTTTCTACCACATCGTTTTAAACGAAGTTTTACCATAACATTCCTCTAATTTGGAACCAGTATGGAATTGATTCAATTATGGAATCATGAATAGTCATTGGTTCAGTCGGTACAGAGACATAGTCATTTAGATTTTTTCTTATCTACATAGATAATAAATATTTTTCTGAAGAAAGATTAGCAAGACCCCGGCTTTTTTGTATGAATGGAACTTTTTCTATAAATCTCTATCTCAAAAAAATGTCTAACAGAAATATCCAGAAATCTAAATATAGAAATAACATAACTAACAGAAATCACACGAATAAATAAATTCTATTTGACTCTGCCTCTTCAAGTGACTCAATAAGATAGACTGACCCATTCCAACTTCCCAAAACTTCCCAAAGATTCAATCCATAAAGAATCATTACAAATCTTTATACTTGAAAAAGTTTCTGAATTCTACATCATTATTTGAGTCAAGTTTTACAGTAAAGACTATCATAAGAAAGATCATTTTCTGTTTCTTTTCGAATGGAATTGTCAATGATGTAAAGCAAATAATCTAAATAGATCGAACAATAAAAAGAAATATCATTGTTAAATATTTCAATTTGAATATTTTAGGGATGCAAATTATTTTTCACAAAAATAGAAAGACTTTTTGTCACTGAAATAGGATAACAATACATACCTATAGGCTAAACACTTCCTCTTTTTTATGTATTTTCATATTTTTTTAACCTGAGGTTAAGTAATCTTTCTACAGATCTATGTCCCATCTTATCTTTATCTGGATCACAAAAGGGTTTAGTTACTTTTGCATGTCATTTGAACTCGATTTAGTTCAGTTTGTGAAAAATTCAGATATGATTCCGAAAAGAATCATTCAAAATCAAAAAAGAAAGAGGAATAATATTCTATCCAATATTAGACCTTGAAACAGAACCTTGTTGAACAAAAAAGAAGTATTCGGATACAAGGGATATGCTCTGGGACGGAAGGATTCGAACCTCCGAATAGCGGGACCAAAACCCGTTGCCTTACCGCTTGGCTACGCCCCATTTCTATTTTTATTGGACACTAATACTAATAAAGAATAATATTGGTATTAAGTGTTCGTCAATTCCAGTCCAACTATCTATAGAAAATCTTTCTTCTTTATAGATTTATTATAGATTCGTTGCTAGGATTTTGACATGTGTATATCTAGAATTCAACTGAATTTATTGATCATTACATATAATTCAATTAAGATATTGTATGAAAGTATGATTTATTCTATTCTCCTTTGAGAATTGGAGGATTTTTGATTGAGTGGAAAAAGAAGGATTTTTTTGTCTACCTTACTTTCTTCATTTTTCCTTATATCAATAACTCAATCAAAATGCAATTATCTCGACGAAAAAAAAATGTCTGTTATGCTTAATATCTTTAGTTTGATCTGTCTTAATTCTGCCCTTTATCCGAGTAGTCTTTTCTTCGCCAAATTGCCCGAAGCCTATGCTTTTTTGAATCCAATCGTAGATGTTATGCCAGTCATACCCCTGTTCTTTTTTCTTTTAGCCTTTGTTTGGCAAGCTGCTGTAAGTTTTCGATAAGATCTTTAATAGTATCCTAGAAAATTCATGATTTATTCGAGAAAAATGATAACAATTGATAAGATCAAATAAGTCTGACAGTATGAATCTTCAATTCAAACATTGAAATTCTCGGATAGCCGCGAGAAATTAGGCTCGCCCCATTTCCCGATTTTAATCCTTTTTCCGGCGAAATACCTTGTTAGCTTAGGGTCGCTTACAATATCTAATTGTGGGTATGAAAGTGATTTGTGGTAATCAAAGACTCTTATTAAAAATTTCAACTTCATTTGAATTTCTGAACATTCTTTTCTATTTCTATAATTTATTTCTTGGTGTCAAAATAGGATATGTGATATAAAAATGGAGGATCTATTATCTTTTCTTTTCTCGTTTTTCTTTTTCAAAAAATGATCTTGGAGGTTGTGTAATGCTTACTCTCAAACTTTTCGTTTACACAGTAGTAATATTCTTTGTTTCTCTCTTCATCTTTGGATTCCTATCCAATGATCCAGGACGTAATCCTGGACGTGAAGAATAAAATAAAAATTTAGTTTTTATTGCTTGATTTTACAATTTTCTTAATATTTTTTTTAGCTATTCCACACATTTAACTAGGAAAAAAATAAACAGGGGTTTGCTAAATTTGAAATAAAAAATAGAAAGTCATCAACGGAAACGGAAAGAGAGGGATTCGAACCCTCGGTACGAATAACTCGTACAACGGATTAGCAATCCGCCGCTTTCGTCCACTCAGCCATCTCTCCCAATTGAAAAAGATAATTACTATGTTACATTACACATCAAGTAAGGATTAAAGAAAGTATTTCTTTCACATTCTTTATCGTTATTATATAATTAGCAATTCCATTTAGATGCTCGAAAGATCCAAATAGAAAGATAAATAAAGAAGACCTTCTTGCTTTTATTTTGTTCGAAGTGCCTGGCCCGGTCAATACCCAGCCGGGCCTTTTTTTGTTCCAAAAAATTCCCTTTCTTTTTGATTTATAGGCAACATACTCTAAATAGCCAATTTAGTATCTGTGTAACAATTTCCGTTCTGGGGTTTACATATACTTATCTTTTTTGCTATAATGGAAATTGAGAAGGATTTTTGATTCAAAAGAATCAATTAAGTATGTATCAATTTGTATTTTATTATGTCATTAGGCAAACCAAATTTTAGATTCAAATCCAAGAATCATTCACGAATTCTCAGTCAACGAATAGTTAACGGTTCCCATTTGTCATAAATTTTGGTTTTTTTGAGTGAAAATATAAATTTTCTTTTTCAATAGAAAAGTGAGTGGAAGCTTTTTGGCATTGTGTGTTTTGAGATACTATATAATATAATCAGGGTAGATCAAATACAATCAAAAGGGGAAAAAGGGTTTCTTTTCTAATTTTTCTAAATTTAGAAAAAGGATTAAAAAAGGGATGCAAGTACAATAAACTAAAATTTAGTAATCCAACCCAAAAAGGGAAATTTTTATCCTATTGTGTATCGTTTTGGCGGCATGGCCGAGTGGTAAGGCGGGGGACTGCAAATCCTTTTTCCCCAGTTCAAATCCGGGTGCCGCCTCATCAACAAACGAATCAAAATCTCTTATTCTGTTCTGCTGATATAACTCAACCAAATTTTACCCAGCAGAACAGAATAAGGGACTGTTAATACTTGGTTGATTCTAAACATCCGTTCTAGGGATTTTGTAAAGAAATCTTTGAATCCAAAATGAAAAGAAAGATTATAATGGTCGAAGCAAGACTTCCCGATTCCTTTCTACTACTAATGTAATGTCTACTGATTGGGTCTTGATTGGATAGCCGGCAGATAATTTAACTACTGGTTGGGGGAAGTTCTTTCTATACTGTAATCTACATATATAGACTCGCGAGAATCTCTGATTGTTCAGGCATTCAATCACTATTAGATTGAGATGGATAATTTACTTTTTTATAGAAAATAAAAAGTGAAAAAAGCGTTTTTTTTTTTTTTTTTAACCCCTCGTCAAGAGCATAATATACTATCTCTCAACTCCTTCAGAGAGACAATCGGGAAAGGGTACGTATTAGATCAAATAGGAAAAAGTTTGGAATAGATAGCAATTGATCTATTTTTACTTTGAAGGGCAAGAAAAAAGGAATGGACCCTCTTATTTTATTACTAGATGTTCCATTAGTAACATTCCTTTGTAGTGTGATTTTTTATTTTACTTGTGTTTAGTCTTTCCCGATTAGAAATCATATAGGAATTTTTGAAATGGATTTATTTGATTGGTTCATCAATAGTGTTCGGCCAGAATCCCTTTTTGACTCTGGACCATTCATTCTACTATTATTAGTGAGCAATAATGGAATAATTCTATCATAGAGATAAGGGACATAATTCACATGGATATAGTAAGTCTCGCTTGGGCTGCTTTAATGGTAGTCTTTACATTTTCCCTTTCACTCGTAGTATGGGGAAGAAGTGGACTTTAGAAGCACTCCTAATTTAGTTGAGGAATGAAACGGTATCAATTGTTTTATAGATCGTTCTGCAACGCATTTTTTATTTGAATTGAAAGAATTTTCAAATAAAAATATCTTCATTTCCAAATTCCATTGGATTCTAGTGGAGAAATGTATTCTATAACAGTAAAACAATTATTTCAGATTCATCGGAATAAATAGATGTATCAAAGAAATAGAATTGGGTCCTACGTCAATTCCATATATGGATTAATAACTACATATATTGAAGATAGAAGCTAATATAGTATACCAACTTTATTAGAAACAATTTTATACACTACTATAACACTAATAGAGAGTATGGTAAGTAAGAAATCAATTTCTTACTTACCATACTCTCGGATCTCATAGAATACCGCCGATTATAGCCCGTTGAGTTCATTTAAGACGCAAAAATAGAATACTTTTCATTTGATTTCTTCAACTATTGATAAGAATTCAGAAGTCAAGTTTCATTTAAAGTAATTAATCATTTTGACTGACTGTTTTTACGTAAATTATAAGTAGAAAAGCAGTAGGAACTAAAATGAACAGTGCAGTAGCAATAAATGCAAGAATATTTACTTCCATAATCCCATCGTTTTTTTTTATTTCACAATAACTCGGGATTTAATCCCATAGAGATAATAAATCTTTCACCTGTCAATTCAATGAATGCATTACCTATCGATGATCTTGAATCGGATCAATATCATGAATAACAATATCTGAGCTATTAAATTAATTCGTCGCCGAGAATTGAATAGTATAACATATGAACATCTTTTATCCATACCGAATCCAAGATTGGATTCCCGGACCAATCAAAAATTCCTTTACTTTATTTATCCTTCTTTTCTGTTCTTTCTTTTCTATAACCTACCTCAGGTCTTCCTTATAGAACCATCAAACGAAACGAAATCTAACCACCCGTCCGAACTACAAAACCCCAACAAACAATACAAGTGAAGTGGAAAAAGAGAGGAATTAGGTTCTAAATTTTAATGATATAAATTTCTTTGGAAGACAAAGAAGTATGAGAAAGATGAGTCGCGGGAGAAAAGATGGAATATTCTATCAACTTAACTATTTTAGTTATTTTCATTTTAGTTTAGGGTTTGTTCTTTCTTCGACAGAATCCTGAAAAAAAAAGAAGGGAAACCCCTTCGGAATTCAATTATGCTCTCTGTCCCTTCTTTCACAGAAAATGGAGAGGCGAATTAATGTACTTATTGGATCCGTCGGGACTGACGGGGCTCGAACCCGCAACGTCCGCCTTGACAGGGCGGTGCTCTTGCCTATTGAACTACAATCC
>JAKNSE010000121.1:140000-145000 GCA_023525975.1 Smallanthus sonchifolius
ATTTGATCGAAATTCTGATTTTACAGATTCGAAATGAGAAACTGTCATCCCATTTAATCCAATCGGGATGCCCTTACCTGACATGTTTCTTGGTAGGAGTAACATGAAGCTCAGAATTAGGGATGTATTCAAGACGCTCCCCAAAAAGGGAATTGATCTATGGTCGATTTCATAAGAATTTATAGTTATACCTCGTAAAAAAAAAAGACTTTTTCTTTTGTGGAATTAAACAGTTCCTTTTTTTTAGAAAGAAATTATGTTCAAGTAAGCAAATAGAAAAGATGTCATGGTTACAAGAGTCTATCTATCGCATATAGACTTTAAGGGCATCGTGGCCTAACCGTCGAGGTAAAGTCGGGACCTAAAAGATCGAATGGAACAGTACATAGACAAGTAAATTCCTTATGAATTCCAAGGTACTCTCTTTAATTAAGAATTACGGGATTCATCATTCGAGAGGAAGTAGACTACTCAAGAATTTCACATTTCATTTATGTCATAATTGAATAAAGAATTCATAAAATCTAAATAAAAATAATAAGGAAGACAGAATCAATGAAGTTTTGCTTGATCTTCACTGGAAACTTGAGTAAGGAGTAGATCTTTTTGGAGTTTTCTAGAATCTGAAAGCGAGAACTCCTTTCTTTTTCTTTTTTTGACCTACTTTAGCCGGATGAAAGGAAACTTTCACGTCCGATTTTGAGGGGGGGGAGATCCTATCCCAATTTTTATTTTGCTAGGCCCATAGATAAAAAACCCACTTTTTTACGATTACGGGGTTTATTGGAATATGAAATTCAACCCTGGAAATACAGGATCCCAATTTTTTTTACTACCCGGAGCTTCGATACATTTCGAAATCGAGAGATGTCTACCGGGGGAGGTTCTATCAGACAACAATTAGCCAATCTAGATTTACGAATGATTATAGATTATTCATTGGTAGAATGGAAAGAATTGGAGGAAGAGGAACCCACAGGGAATGAATGGGAAGATCGAAAAGTTGGAAGAAGAAAAGATTTTTTGCTTAGACGCATGGAATTGGCTAAGCATTTTATTCGAACAAATATAGAACCAAAATGGATGGTTTTGTGTCTATTACCAGTTCTTCCTCCTGAGTTGAGACCAATCTATCATATAGATGAGGATAAACTAGTGACCTCGGATATTAATGAAATATATAGAAGAATTATCTATCGGAATAATACTCTTACAGATCTATTAACAACAAGTATAGCTACGCCAGAAGAATTAATAATATCTCAGGAAAAATTGCTACAAGAAGCCGTGGATGCGCTTCTTGATAATGGAATCTGCGGACAACCTATGAGGGATGATCATAATAGAATTTACAAGTCGCTTTCAGATGTAATTGAAGGCAAAGAAGGAAGAGTTCGCGAGACTCTGCTTGGTAAACGAGTCGATTATTCAGGGCGGTCAGTGATTGTCGTGGGCCCTTCACTTTCATTACATCGATGTGGATTGCCTCGCGAAATTGCAATAGAACTTTTCCAGGCATTTGTAATTCGTGACCTAATTAGAAAACATCTTGCTTCGAACATAGGAGTTGCTAAGAGTCAAATTCGGAAAAAAAAACCGATTGTATGGGAAATACTTCAGGAAATTCTGGATGACCATCCTGTATTGCTGAATAGAGCGCCTACTCTGCATAGATTAGGCATACAGGCATTCCTCCCCGTTTTAGTGGAAGGGCGTGCTATTTGTTTACATCCATTAGTTTGTAAGGGCTTCAATGCAGACTTTGACGGGGATCAAATGGCTGTTCATGTGCCTTTATCTTTAGAGGCTCAAGCAGAGGCACGTTTACTTATGTTTTCTCATATGAATCTTTTGTCTCCAACTATTGGAGATCCCATTTCTGCACCAACTCAAGATATGCTTAGTGGACTCTATGTCTTAACGAGTGGAAATCGTCGGGGTATTTGTGTAAATAGGTATAATCCATGTAATCGTAGAAACTATCAAAATGAAGATAATAACTATAAGTATACAAAAAAAAAAGAACCCTTTTTTTGTAATGCCTATGATGCAATTGGAGCTTATCGGCAAAAACGAATCAATTTAGGTAGTCCTTTGTGGCTGCGGTGGCGACTAGATCAACGTGTTATTGCTGCAAGAGAAGCTCCTATCGAAATTCACTATGAATCTTTGGGGACCTATTATGAGATTTATGGACACTATCTAATAGTAAGAAGTATAAAAAAAGAAATTCTTTATATATATATTCGAACCACTCTTGGTCATATTTCTCTTTATCGAGAAATAGAAGAAGCCATACAGGGGTTTTGGCAGGGCTGTTGTAATTCTATGCTACCAGCGGGAATTCGAGTCTCGCCGGGTTAACTAGGACTAGAATTGCGGAATTTCTACGTGAATCAAGATCTAGAAAAGGAAGTTTTCCAATCACTGACTCAAACCCATTGTCAAATTCTACTCAGCGCAACGCAATATGGAGGTACTGATGGCAGAACGGCCCACTCAGGTCTTTCACAATAAAGTGATAGACGGAACTGCCATGAAACGACTTATTAGTCGATTTATTGATCACTATGGAATAGGATATACATCACATATCCTGGATCAAGTAAAGACTCTGGGTTTCCGACAAGCTACCGCCGAATCCATTTCATTAGGAATTGATGATCTTTTAACAATACCTTCTAAAAGATGGCTAGTTCAAGACGCTGAACAACAAAGTTTTATTTTGGAAAAACACCATCATTATGGGAATGTACACGCGGTAGAAAAATTACGTCAATCGATCGAGATATGGTATGCCACAAGTGAATATTTGAGACAAGAAATGACTCCTAATTTTCGGATGACCGATCCTTTTAATCCAGTCCATATAATGTCTTTTTCGGGAGCCAGAGGAAATGCATCTCAGGTACATCAATTAGTAGGTATGAGAGGATTAATGTCGGATCCCCAAGGACAAATGATTGAGTTTACCCATTCAAAGCAATTTACGCGAAGGACTCTCTTTAACAGAATATATTATTTCTTGCTACGGAGCCCGTAAAGGAGTTGTGGATACCGCTATCCGAACATCAGATGCAGGATATCTCACGCGCAGACTTGTTGAAGTAGTGCAACACATTGTTGTACGCCGAACAGATTGTGGCACCGTTCGAGGTATTTCTGTAAGTCCTCGAAATGGAATGATGGCGGACAGGATTTTTATCCAAACATTAATTGGCCGTGTATTTGCAGATGATATATATATAGGTTCGCGATGCATTGCTACTAGAAATCAAGATATTGGGGTTGGACTTGTCAATAGATTCATAACTTTTAGAGCACAACCAATCTCTATTCGAACCCCCTTTACTTGTAGGAGTACATCTTGGATTTGTCAATTATGTTATGGCCGGAGTCCAGCTCATGACGACCTGGTCGAATTGGGAGAAGCTGTAGGTATTATTGCAGGTCAATCTATTGGAGAACCGGGCACTCAATTAACATTAAGAACTTTTCATACTGGCGGAGTATTCACAGGGGGTACTGCAGAACATGTGCGAGCCCCTTCTAATGGAAAAATAAAATTCAATGAGGATTTGGTTCATCCGACACGTACACGTCATGGACATCCTGCTTTTCTATGTTCTAGAGACTTGTATGTAACTATTGAGAGTGAAGATATTATACACAATGTGTGTATTCCGCCCAAAAGTTTTCTTTTAGTTCAAAACGATCAATATGTAGAATCAGAACAAGTCATTGCTGAGATTCGCGCAAGAACATCCACTTTGAATTTGAAAGAGAAGGTTCGAAAACATATTTATTCTGACTCAGAGGGCGAAATGCACTGGAATACCGATGTGTACCATGCACCTGAATTTACATATGGTAATATTCATCTCTTACCAAAAACAAGTCATTTATGGATATTATTAGGGGAGCCCTGGAGATCTAGTCTAGGCCCCTGTTCGATCCACAAGGATCAAGATCAAATGAACGCTTATTCTCTTTCTGTTAAGCGAAGATATATTTCTAACCCCTCAGTAACTAATAATCAAGTGAGACACAAATTTTTTAGTTCGTATTTTTCTGGTAAAAATCAAAAAGGAGATAGGATTCCTGATTATTCAGAACTTAATCGAATGACATGTACTGGTCGTTGTAATCTCAGATATCCGGGCATTCTCGACGGGAATTCCGATTTATTGGCAAAGAGGCGAAGAAATAGAGTCATCATCCCACTCGACTCGATTCAAGAAGGCGAGAACCAACTAATACCTTCTTCAGGTATCTCAATTGAAATCCCCAGAAATGCTATTCTCCGTAGAAATAGTATTCTTGCTTATTTCGATGATCCTCGATATATAAGAAAGAGCTCGGGACTTACTAAATATGAGACTAGAGAACTGAATTCAATCGTCAACGAAGAGGATTTTATTGAGTATCGAGGAGTCAAGGTATTTTGGCCAAAATACCAAAAGGAAGTAAATCCATTTTTTTTTATTCCCGTGGAAGTCCACATTTTGGCCGAATCTTCTTCCATAATGGTACGGCACAATAGTATTATTGGGGTAGATACACAAATCACTTTAAATAGAAGAAGTCGGGTAGGCGGATTGGTCCGAGTGAAGAAAAAAGCAGAAAAAATGAAACTGATAATCTTTTCTGGAGATATCCATTTTCCTGGAAAGACAAATAAGGCATTCCGATTGATACCACCAGGAGGGGGAAAACAAAATTCCAAAGAATACAAAAAATTGAAAAATTGGCTCTATATCCAACGAATGAAACTTTCCAGGTATGAAAAAAAGTATTTTGTTTTGGTTCAACCTGTAGTCCCATATAAAAAAACGGATGGTATAAATTTAGGAAGACTTTTCCCGGCGGATCTCTTGCAGGAAAGTGATAATCTACAACTTCGAGTTGTCAATTATATCCTTTATTACGACCCAATTCTTGAAATTTGGGACACAAGTATTCAATTAGTTCGGACTTGTTTAGTGTTGAATTGGGACCAA
>JAKNSE010000122.1:5000-7500 GCA_023525975.1 Smallanthus sonchifolius
ATTTCCGGTATGTAATTGACTCGTATATAAAGAAAGAAAGTCTTTCAATTCCTAGTTCGATATTCCAGATATTCCATTAGAATGACTGATGTTGGACTAGCTGACTCCCTAAGCTTTGCCGTATTGCATTAGAAAGTGGGGAATTCCATCGTCTTTGGTATGCGAATTTCAAGCTGCTACTGCTCCGATAGCTGCTTTAGAGGTTGCTTAGCCGGTATCTGACTGAACTAGCTGGTTTAGATTTCATTAGTTGAAAGTCTCGCACTATTTACACTATTTAAACAAAGACTGTGTAAAATGGATATGATATAAGGGAAGGATTGACCTGTTGGTTGACTTCTCAATTGAGAAAAGACTGGAATGAGACTGGCAATGCTCTCTTCGGTTTTCATCCGGTTGGCAATCCTCTCTTCGGTCCTAGCTGAGTTCTGTCTTAGCTTTACGGCAAAGGGATAGGCTTAGCCTATTGAATGGGGAGAGCTAGGCTGCATTCACCATCGAATAACGGGGTAAAAGGCTACTTTCAGATCTCTTTCCCTGTAGTCGTACTATTCGATATCATCTAGCAAAGAAGTCAGCTATGGGCAAGACTTGGGGCGGGCCACCAAAGCGGGTTTAACCAGTTAGAGCTCAGCTGACCCCTTCTTGATTCCGTTTTTTCCCTATTTGAGATAGATGAATCAATGGAACTTTGATCCCCGGTTCCTGCTTGGTCTAATGTCTGGGTGCGTATGGCGGTACACTGAGAGCACCTTTCAAGTCGGCTGAAAAAAAAAAAAGAAAATAAATAACAAAGGCTTTCGTCGTCTTTTTCCCGCTTTCACCTTCGATTGCGAAGGGCTTTTTTCCCGGTTTTCAATTCCTCTCCGACGAGGTTTGAACTTCGCGTGGTGGGAAGGCCTTCCCGATTCGCATCTTCCCGTCCAGCAAAGAAAGTGAAGGGGAGCGGACAGCGAGTTGGAGGACGCTGCAGAACCGCGTGATTGATCCATCTGCGCTATTCCCTAATTGAAGAAAGTTGTAAAGCCTTCAGAGCCTCAGTCCCTACCATTTTTTTTGAAGAAAATGAAAGCTGACTAGCAATCGCTCGTTTTTCTTATTAGCATGGGATTGGATGTTAATAATGAAATAAAAACATATATATATTAGAAGAGAAGCCAATCCCCGTGGAATTCCTATCGATTTCCGATGGATAATAATCCATCTTTCTCGCTTTCGCTCTTTCTCCCAATCAGTCGCGAGGGTTCCGGGCATGAGAACGCAAGTGCCGGAATCAAACAAAAGGTCCGAACGCCCGAGGACGAAAGAGAAAATGCTCCGCGGGGAAGTCGTTTCCATCTAGGATAGCGTATTCGTGCCGGTTAGACGTCGGCCATGAAATCCATCACTATACCGAGCAAATCATGGGCATTCACATCTCGGTCAAAGGGAACTGTGCGCGATTCTCTCGTGAATCGCCTTCAGCAAGGTATGGCATTCAGGGTCTTAACCCAGGGATAAATCTTTCTTCATAGATACAAGACATTCGTTGCTGATCTAAAAAAGATCTTCCCCCGTGGGCGTTAGCGGACGTTTTTCATTTTTCACTCGGTCCTTACTTCCCAAAGCAAAGGTTTTTTTAGGTTTACTTTGGAAAGGCGCTAAACAGGCCTATAGGTTCGCCTTTCTATTTATAATAGAAGAAGTCTAATAGAATTAGTATAGAAGTCTATATAATTAGCCAAATCGTCTGAAGCATGAACAGAATCGCCTTTGTTCCGAAGGCCTAGCGAGTTAAGCGAGTTCCTTTTTTCTTTTTTCAAAGGCAGTCCTTTTCTTTCCCCGGACCGATGACTCGCTTGTTCAGTACTGCTAACTATTATTGGAGGATTCCGTCCCCTCGGGACTACCAGTAGCTTCGGTTGTTGAATCTCGTGCAAGTTAGGTTGTGGTTGTATTGGCTGCAAGCGGAACGTAGGCGCTTTAGGTGTGTGTTGGCCATGCACTCTCGCGTCGTGTAATGTCGTATGTATGATAGAGGTGGTGTGGTGATTGACCTCAATGCTAATGGTTAGGTTCAACGAATGAATGAAGCTATGCTATGATCGTACCCGGATAGAGATGATAGTCTTCCTCTGATGTCTCCAAGCCGGCCATAATAGAATCGATAGGCGAAGCAGCCAATAGCAGTCTGTTCTCGCCTATCGATAGATAGCAGGTTGCTTCCAAGCTCAAACCATTTGAAACGGAATTGCTACTTTTTTCTTGTTATTGATAGAGTGGTATTCTCCGCCCCTGTCAAATAAAGTAGAGGGAGAGTCTTTCTCCAATGAGAATAAAGAAAGTTTTTGCGCAAGACAAGAAAGGAACTCGCCCTTTGACACCAAGGGATAAGAGCGGATTGCTGGCGATGACTTGGTGAAGGGAATCTATGAGAGAAGGTTCTCGACGAACCGGGTTCCGACCGAATAGAGCGCGGAGCCAACGAGTTCAGTCGAACAACGTAACGAGTCTAAGGGCG
>JAKNSE010000122.1:12500-31999 GCA_023525975.1 Smallanthus sonchifolius
AGCCTCACTCCTTCCTTTTTATGTTGTCGTGATGGTTACCGGCGAACGCTCCCAAAGGCGACCCTCTCGAGTTTCCGGCTGTTTTCTAGATTGAAGTAGCCTTTCGTCGCCCCGAAAGAAGTCACTATCAAAGAGCTCGCCCTACTGAAGTACCAAAGGTGCGCTCAGCCCGGTGACTAAGAAATGGGTTTGCGCTTGAATTTCAGTGATGAGGTTTTTCGAGGGAAGTAGGGCTCTTATTGACTAAAAGTGGGTTCTTCGCTTTCCTTTAGAATGAAAGTTGCTATGAAGCCCCTACTACTTACTTTGTTTGATTCAAAAGGCGAACGGCCCCCCAACAAGTCGTATGGGGTGGGGTGCTTGTGATAAGCTGCCTTGGATATGAGGAATTATAAAAAAAAAAAAAAAGAAAGAAAAAGAAAGGAAAAGTCCGGTATTTGACGAAGATCTTTCTATCAATAGATAGGAATGAGTGTTCGATATAGGGGATAGAATCCATCTGCTCTTTCTCTCTCCATTTTTCTTCCCCTCTAACGCGGGCCGGACGGCGGCGGGCGCGGGAGGAAGAAAGCTAAGAGAAGACGCTCTTCTCTTAGGTCCTTTTTTTTCAGTGCAGGAAAGCGCTCTCTTTTTGTCATCCCTGCAGCTTTCCTTTCCAGATTGTTTATTGAACGCATGGCGTAGCTAGGACCCTTCAAATCATGTTTGAGCCTATGTTCAAACCAAACAAACCCACCTCCTATTTGAGTCAGGCTGGAAAGAATGCCCGCCAAGTTCAGATAAGGGAATGCTTCCCCCAACCATTAAAGGAAAGGCTCGACGAAGGGAGGGAGATGCGGCGGGGGAAGGAAAAGGCTTTCGGAGATCGAGATTTTCTTTCTTTTTCATCGAAAACGAAGAAGGCCGAGGATGGCCTACGCTGCGTCTTATCTGAAGGGAACACGCTTTTTCGACCGCGGGGTGGTATGATTGTCGGGCCCTCTCCTCGTTCCGCCCGCTGGCCTATTGGGATAGCAGCCTTCGGGCTTTGCCTGCCCTTTCTAATAAAGAATTATGGCTCGGCCCGGGAAAGCGCTGGCAACAACAGAAAGGAAGGGGTCCATGTAGCTGCTGCGCCCGCCCCCCCTCTTAGTCAATGGGGCAGCAGGTTCGGCATCTACTACAAAAGAGAGAATCCACTTCAGATAACCACGCCTCTGCTAGGCAGCGTGTGGAATGGCCGAGAGCGGACCTTATTGGATATATAATCCAAGTCGAGAGTAGAGTTACGGGAACAGCCGTCTGATGGAAAACGACTTTCACGTTCGGTTCAGAGAGCACTTTTTTCGTTGAGAATTCCTCGTTCCCTCTCGATAGACCAGCGGCGAATTCAAAACTTGTGGGGGCCTATCTATTCCATCTCTCGAGCCCCGAAGAAAACCCCCCTCCCCTTCGGATTCCATATCTCTTTTGACTCTATATATGTGGGCACCTGATATCTATGAGGGTTCACCCACCCCGGTTACAGCATTCCTTTCTATTGCGCCTAAAATCTCTATTTCTGCTAATATTTCACGTCTTTCTATTTATGGTTCTTATGGAGCTACATTGCAACAAATCTTCTTTTTCTGCAGCATTGCTTCTATGATCTTAGGAGCGCTGGCCGCCATGGCCCAAACGAAAGTCAAAAGACTTCTAGCTCATAGTTCAATTGGACATGTAGGTTATATTCGTACTGGTTTCTCATGTGGAACCATAGAAGGAATTCAATCACTACTAATTGGTATCTTTATTTATGCATCAATGACGATAGATGCATTCGCCATAGTTTCAGCATTACGGCAAAGCCGTGTCAAATATATAGCGGATTTGGGCGCTCTAGCCAAAACGAATCCTATTTCGGCTATTACCTTCTCCATTACTATGTTCTCCTACGCAGAGGAATACCCCCGTTAGCCGGCTTTTGTAGCAAATTCTATTTGTTCTTCGCCGCTTTGGGTTGTGGGGCTTACTTCCTAGCCCCAGTGGGAGTAGTGACTAGCGTTATAGGTCGTTGGGCGGCCGGAAGGTTGCCACGAGTAAGTCAGTTTGGGGGACCGAAGGCAGTTCTCCGTGGACCGGACACGTAGCTTACCGAATCAGTTGCGACACGGATGGGAATGCATGCTACGAAAGATAGGGTCGAGTCTGATACATCAACCGTCTACTCAATATCCTTGTACGGGTCCACAATCACTACACGAGATGAACCTTGCTTTGGTGAATTGAAGTTGGCCTTAGGTGTAATAGGACTCCCAGTTACTGTACGCGATCGTATACTGAGGTGCTCTCCGCCGGTTGTTGGAACGACGCGAGCCGGGCCGGGTCTCGATTCAGAAAGATGAAGGGCCCAAAAGTCTAAATAGGGAGTTATAAATTCCCCATCTCATTGGGGGCGGAAAACGAATCGACATCTCGATGTGATACAGCCTTTTCTATTTTAGTTGGGAAAGAACGGCGAAGTCCATCCGAACCGTCCAATGAAGAATAAGAGGAGAGCAAAGCGCCAATGGCGCGCGAAGCGCATGCGGAACGGGCACGGAGAAAAGGAAGTTTGGAGGAGAAGCAGCCGAGCGCATTCCCTTCGCTTCCTGGGCCCAAAGCAGTGCAGTCTTTCCTGGCCAAAAAAGGATTTGGGGCTTCTTGCTACGCTACTT
Source organism: Smallanthus sonchifolius (assembly GCA_023525975.1). Lineage (NCBI taxonomy): Eukaryota > Viridiplantae > Streptophyta > Magnoliopsida > Asterales > Asteraceae > Smallanthus > Smallanthus sonchifolius. The sequence goes on from JAKNSE010000122.1 coordinate 15,176, forward strand.
CACTATAAAAATACTTTTTTTAGTCATATATATAAAGAGAAAGATAGATCCATCTATCCTATCCGATTTCTATTTTGATATCGAAAAAAGAATCTATTTCATTCAACGTTTGATTCAAAGAACTGTGCTTAGCCCTCCCCCGCTCATGAAAGGGCTCTGCTGCAATGGATGGCAGAGGGTCCGTAGTACTCGAAGCACTGGAGTGATCCAGTAGCCGGGAAGGGGCCTAGAAGTGCCTACTACTACACCACACTACACTTGGCTCTACACATTTACAGAGCTAACCCCTGTCCAGTGCCTGGCAGAGCTAAGGGGGCTTCAATCCTTACTCTTTATCCTCATCTTCGCCCAGGCTAACGGGGCCTTACTTATTCAGGGGGGAGAGTGGAGCCTCGAGAAGCACTGTTGAGAGGAAGATCTTTGGCCCCTCTTCATTCTCTACAGGGTTCCAAACCTTTCTTCAACATAGGTGACAAGGAGCGAGGCCGCGATGGAAGAGATCAAACACGGGAATAAGAAGTAATGGAATTACCTTTTTTTTTCTTTTTCTTTTTAGAATGATTCTTTCTTTTTTCATTTTTCTAGAGGGGGATGGAGAAAGTGGACAAAACAGACTCGCATTTCTCATCGAACAAATACAGGAAAAGAATCATATTGAAAACGCTCCTAACCCAAGCCCTTCCTTCGTAGAGCCATGTATTGTAAGTGATCCGAACCTGCCCGGAGCGAGCCCCCCATAGAGGCAAGTGAAGTTGGTGAGCCGTATGATGGGCAACTATCTCCTGCGGTTCGGAGAGGACTCAGCTGTTAGTTAGTACCCCCTTGGTTTCGGGGTGGACCCTTTCACTCTATTTTATTATATACGCTTAGTGAAAAGAATGTTTTTTGATACACCTAGGACATGGATTCTATATGAACCAATGGATCGTGACAAGTCGTTACTACTAGCAATGACTTCCTCTTTCATTACTTCATTCTTTCCATATCCCTCTCCTTTGTTCTCAGTTACTCATCAAATGGCACTCAGTTCATATCTTTAATTTCAGTTCGATCATTGACAAGGTTCAAAGAAAGGGTGGGCTATTGATAAAGAATCGATTCCAAACCATAATGCTAGCAGATGCCGGGCCTCCCCTACAGACAGTATCGTCACCGCAGTAGAGTTTAACCACCAAGTTCGGGATGGATTGGTGTGGCCCCCCTACGCCCCATAGAAACTGTCTACCTGAAACTGTCCCTTGGCCCGTAGGTCCTGGCACAAGGTTAGAATTCTAGCCCTTCTTCCAGAGTGGTATCTCACTGATGGCTCGGGCCCCCCGGAAGGAGGCCTTCTTCGCCCTCCACCTAAGCTGCGCAGGAAAAGGCCAAAGACAATCCCAGGGAACAGTTCAGCTTCAATCGGTCTTTCTGTCCAGGTGGAGGTAGCATCTTCACAGACATGTCTATTTCACCGGGCCTCTCAGTGCCCAGATCGTTACGGCTCTCGTGCTCAGGAAGGTCAGAACAGAAAATCCTTCAAGTCCCAAAGCGGATACGCATTCAGTTACCTTTCCTTTCGCGGATTCGTCTTCCTTTACTGTAAAGTGAGGCACTTATTGACTCCTCGGACATTAACTATGTCAGTTGCTTCTGTCTTCTCCCTCACAGCGCATTCTATAAGAACTTCCTAATGCTAAGCCACACCTGAAGGAGGAAGATTTTGCTCATTTTCTTTTTAGGCCTTAGCACTAGACTATTATGACTATCTTATTATAAGACAGTCTGGGGGTCAGGTCAAGCCTGTCTGTTTACGAATCGGGTGTGGGAATTTTATATGATAGAAATCGGTCTTATCAAGTCCTATGGCAAGTTGAGAGGGAAGTAAAATAGTAAAGCATCCCTTTTGAAAGCAATGCAGGGTTAGCCAGTTCAAGCAAGCCAGCAGAAAAAGTAGACCTATATTCTCCAGCAGTCTTTCTTTCAGTTCCATTCCCCCATCTAACCTTAACTTAATGGGACAGGGATACTAGCAGGGAAGAGGGCGTTAAGTAATCGATATGAATCGCTTTACAAAGCTCTTTCTTTCCCTAATTCGTGTGTCGCCGCTGAGATGGCAGTTGTTCGAAGACTTGCCGGTCCTAATAGGATAATGAAAACGAGATTAGTGGCCGCTTATAGTCTTACCAAGGAGTCGTGCATAGCCGTCTACTTGTATGCGAAGTATGCGAAGGCTGTTAAGCGGTTGTATAGGAAGGAGGACTGAAAGCAACCTATCCCCGCCTAGGGGCCTAGGAAACCCTATCCACCAAGAATCCAATGGAACTAGATGCCAGAAGTGACTCGAAAGGAGAAGGTATGAAAAACTTCCCCAGGTGAAAGAACTTTCTATACATATCTAACTGGATGGCTAGGAACGAAGGAAGGATAAAAGAGTGGAGTAAGGGAAGCGAAAGACACTGTACCGACTGAAAGGTACATAGTTGCTTTACCGATAGCGAGAGGATTGAGAAAAGCTACAGCGCAGGAAGAGCATAGGGAGAGGATGAAGGCTTAGTTAGTGCTTCTGAGGTACGATAGCGAGAGCAAGAAAACTCCTGCGCTTACGCTTACTATTCCAAATTGGAATGGAGAATTACTTCGGGACAAAAGAAAAAGCCTTCTTCTTCTCAATACCACTACCTAAAGCTCACTGAACTTGAGCTATCGTAATTCAGTTCCCTCTCCCCTTTCCCTATCGCTTCGCTCTAGTGACTACGTACCTTTAGGTGGATAAACTTCTACGAAAAAGGCTAGCTTAGGTAAGATATAAGGAAAGCCAGAGGCAAGTGAAGGGCTTGACTAAGGATTTCTCCCCTGTCTCTGCCAAGGCTTGTTTGAACTCCCATCACCCATATGGGGCAAAGGGAGTCCACCTCAAGTACGGTTTACAACCCTGTGTCGCTTAACCGGAGTAGGATATAGAACCCTATCTCGCTCTCAATCTAAAGATTTTACTCATATAGCTATATGAGGCGCGAAGTCACTCGAGCGAAGCGATAGGTTGCAATGTACACAAAAGTGTCTTACCCTCTTGACCTTTGGTTAGGAAGGGGTTTACCTTTTGGATCCCTATGTTAAAAGGGCCTTTTACGTAGAGAACTTAAACCTAAGCAGTTGAGACTTCCTTTTAGAAAGAGAAATGAGTCTGAATGCCTTCATTGTATTGTTGCTGGCTACCTTTCACTTAGAAGCAATAATAGGAAGTCCAAGGCTGCCTTATCTTATGGGCAATGCCCCCTTTCTCGATCGAACCGGGCTGCTGCTATCACAAATCTCTATTCGTGCTCGAGAGCATGTAGTTGGAAGAGGAACTGGTTGGCGAGCGTAAAGCGCGAGGTGTCCTTTCATAGCGGAAACTCTCAAACAGAAGAGAAGGGCACAAGAACCCGTCATGCCTTCTAAATCATCATTTTAGAATAGAATGTCGTAGAGAAAGCAAGGACTTTATTCCCTGGCGATAGCATAACAAGCTGGGTCCGGTGACAACATTGGTATTTGGTGGTTGGTTCCAGGGAGCTAGTCGGTTCCTGGCATCCGATTACGAGCTTTATTGATCGGTCTCACTTGCCATCTTCGGCATTGGACTTTGCTTATCTACGATGAAACTTTCTATGCTCGTACCTACCACTTGTTCCTAAATCTTCGCTTGGAGTAAAGATTATCACTAAAGCCTACCTTGAGTAAAGGAGGAATTTTTTGCTACCGCTAAGAGGATTTAGTTTAGGAAGGCCTCTAAATGATGAAATTGTTGTAGAAAGCAAAAACTATCCAACCTTTCGGAAAAGCGGCGTTCCAGCCTAGCAGAAAAGGGGTTGATGCACCTCCATCCAATTTCAGTGAAATCTACTCTAGTTATAGGGCGGGCAACAAGAGAAATGCTTCCTCTTGATTTGGAACTACTTTCTCTAATGCGGAGGACCAGTAGCTATCAGATATCATGCCCTCATCAACGAGTAGAGTATGACTGACCAAGGGGAACACCCCCAAGCCTAAATTGAAGTAATGTACACCTGCCGCTGCCTTTTAGTATTATGACGGCGCGGAAGCAAAAAGCACAAATCAACCTTTCCATATCTATTAGATCTATTAGGACATTACCTTCAAGAAAGAATTAGCTGCCTGGACAGGGAGTAAAACGTGTTCTGAATGGCCCAGGCCGAAGGGCTTGGCTTGTTTGGGGTCCCTGTTCTTCTCTTCCCCGCAAAAAAGCTACTAAAAAAGCCATAAATCCCATGGTGGGCGTGACTAGTAAAAAAGGAGAGCTTCAAAGGACTTGCCTGCGCGGTATTGGGATGTGACGGTGGGACTCACCTCGTCGGTATGATTGTCTTTTATGTTCTGATTACCGCAAGAAGCTGAAAACTTACTGGTAAGGACATGCGAAATTTCTTATTTTATATAAGTCTAATTGCTTTACCCGAATGAACCCTTCTTCTAAAGAAAAATAGTGACTTCAGCCCTTCTCTTCTGAGACAATGGCAGATAGAATTATTGTATGAAAGACACAAATGTTTAAGAAGCGCTCTTCTTTCTCCCTCTTCGAAAGTATCCGCGTGACTGCCACCCCAAAAGAAGCGACGGACAAAGGTCAATGCTGTGAATGCCAAGTGGAGTGAATCGGTCCCTAAAGATGCTTGTCTCGCTGGGATGGGACTCACTCAAAAGTGATTGCTAAAATAAAGTCATAGCCTATAGCTTGAATGACAGCACCAACTTCCTATCCTTGACTTCTCCTAGTAGCGGTATGATATAGTAGAGTGCGTGCTCTCCCTCTCGTATAGTGACATTGAGAACAGAAGAAAGGCAGAAAGCTTGTCTTTACTGATGTTAGAAGCTCTGAAAACAATCCCTGTTTGGGTGAAGTTCTCAAAACAAACCCGTCTCTCTTTTGACAGAGGAGGGACTTAGTTATGTAGCTAGTGGGGTGGGTAAGCCATTGTATGCTGACCAAGCAACTGAAGAAATGGGTATGATCAACTTTTCTAGGGTGTGCATAGAAATTTTGACTGAGGCAGCCTGTCCTCAAGTGTTGGAAGTGTTCACAGATGATAAGAACTTTGTGGAGGTGGAAGTGGAATACCAAAACAAGCCCCAATCTTGCTCTATCTGCAAAATCTTTGGCCATAACATGTATAAATGCCCTAAGTCTAACTTTTACAATGGGTGTCCAGAGGAAAAAACCCCAGGGGCAGAACCCTCTAGTATGCCTTCCATGGAACATAAGAGTGTGGAAAATGAAGAGTGATTGTGATCCCCTAGTCTAAGCCAAGAGATTCTAGGCTTGCATGCACCGCTGGCCACTCCGTAGATAGTGCACACAGAGCCTTCGGCTACTCGAAAATGTCACCGCACGGAAGCGAGATCTTTCACCCCACTTCTCGTTATCTTGTCCAAACCGAATGATTGCCCTACTTCAGGATGTCCAAGTATTCTTTTGATAGAGGGCTCCACATAAAGCCTGAAATTTTTGTAGGAGCCATAATCTAGCGTTTGCTCTAGCGATGTCACGCGTCCCTCTAGCGTAGCATTGTCATCCTTTGACTTGCTTTTCCCCCTATGCCTCTTGGCAGGATCTTGGGCAACGACCTCTCGTCCCCTATTCACCTCAGAAGCAGCAACATCGTCAGTGACTCCCGACATCGTGTCTAGCTCTTCCTAGATTACGACCCGTTCGTAACCTTAGCTCTGATACCAACTGTCACGGCCTTAGACAATTCTAAGCCAACCGTGCGGCACTTAGCGCTTCAACACCCCTTGTTGGTTGCTAAGTCAGTCTAACCCGAATGGTGAGCTAGAAGGAACTAGGCAAGAAGACCGAAAGCACACAAGAGAGAGTTAGGGAGAATGTAGAGAACTTGTATTGCACTAGAGAGAAGTTTACAAATGCTTGGATGGTTTGGCCAAATGAAGGCCTCACCTATTTATACACCTCCACCTCCTCAATGGACGGTTAGGATCATCTCGATCTAACGGCTACAATTGTGTATCTAGAGTGTTCTATACAAATATCTAGAAATTTACAAGGCTCCAAACTCTTATAGAGAATTATATACAAGTATAGATCAAACTAGAAAAGTATGGAACAATCTAGAATGGATGCCATGCAGACGTCCAATAAGCGCCAACTTGGGTGTCCAGTAAGCGCCTGCGTGGCAAAGCCTCCTTTTAGCAATCCGGGACATTCTGCTCTACTTGCCTCACTCCTCTGTGAGATTTAAAGAAAGCATTCAGCTCACCTTGCACACTAACAGAATACCAACAATTGCTGATGCAAGAAAAAAGAATCTGACACCAGGAATCAGAGAAACCAAACTTCTTAAGAACAGCCATGAGAAAAGACCAGTCTAGTCTGTCATAGGCTTTCTGCATATCAATCTTCATCATAACCCCCATAGGTCTTTTATTTTCTTTTTGACTAAGGCTTTTCCTGCTGTCATCATCCCTGAGTCCATTCCTAGTCTGGATCCTAGGAAGTTTGGTGCCAGTGCTGAGTACCATGCCCCTCTTCAAGCTCATACTGCTTCTATGCCCCCTAGGCCTTCATCTGCCCCAACCTCTCCAAAAAGTCTTCCCAGCAGGACTATCAACAGGTTGTTGCTGACTCTCATGAGAAGGCTGGTGGAGGTGCTATTGACTTTTGGGCTGTCACTGAATTTGTTGGCTTTCAACAATTGGCTGGCTTATCCTGATGCAGGCTTTGAAGGGAACATATTCACATGGTGTAATGACCATCAGAGATCTCCTCGTATATGGGCTGGATAGATTTCTCCTCAATGCTGCTGCTCTTTAGAATCTTCCTTCCCTAAATTGAACCTTACTAAATACCCTTGCTTCTCAAGGTTCATGATCCTCCTACAGGTACAATTTTTAGATTTATGAAGATGTGGGCTTCTCATAATGATTTTGTCTCTTTTGTCTGGAGCATTAACTTGGCTGCAACCCCTCTATTAGATTAAAAAAAGCCAATGATTTCAAGGGAAGATTCATCGGAGATTTGGTGGTCTCACCAGCAGCATTGTGAGGAGACACATTTCAGTCAGGAGCATTATGAGGAGTACAATACAAATCATTCTGTTCAATAGTTGCAGTTGTAACAAGACCAGATTTAGATGTCACAGGTTCAGGCAATTTCTTTGTGTTCAAACTCCACAACCTTTTTCTCTTTGTTACGAGAGCGCTGACGCCATGTAGTTTGAGGAGGTTTGTCTTGAGCCTTTGGAGGATTAAGAGAGGTGGAGGTGGCTTGTTTGAGGGGCAACTTTGGGGCTACCGCCGTAGATGCAGGAGGAAGACGAGGGGTTTTCTTGGCTAAAGCCTTCCTACACTCCGTTGGTGAATGTCCTTGAAGATTACAAGGCAGAAGGCTAACTTGCCTTCAAAAACCATCTTCTGATAGAAGCCTTCGTCCTTCCCAGCGCCAATCCAAACCTTCGAAGTAAGAGGCTGGGAGATATCAACCTCCATGCACACAAGTGCATACATAGGATGAGTAAGCTCTAGGGTACGCTGGTCAGCCCTGAGAAAGCGACCAAACCTACTATTTCACGCAAAAGAGGTGTATGGAAAAAGGGAAGAGGGAGGTATGGAAACCTCACCCATGCAGCTGTGATAGAATATTCATATTTAGCGTTGAAGTTCGGAGACCATCTAAACAATCGAAACAGGGAGTTCTCTATCATATTAGAGTCTCGAGACCAGGCACGAACGAGATCCTCTTGGGAAGCCAAATATATCATAACATGCCTTGGATCTAGAAGCCCTACTGTTGCAGGCGCAGAGAGACCCCAGGATGCATTTATATGGTCACGAATGGCAGTCACAGAAGGGCCGTCCATTCGATCACTTTGCAATGAGGGTTGTATTGAAACTGCCGGAAGCTTTAGAGATTTCAATTGGAGAAAAGGGGAGCACCATTGAAAGTAGAGGGTTGTTTAGGAGCAGAATATCAGGCAAGATTGGTTTGACAGGAGCCTTGGTAACAGCAGGGGAAGAAGAGGAAGTACCAGCAAGAATAGAAGCAAAGGATGCCCTAGGAACAGGAGGGTCTCCCGGAGCAGATGGGGGGGCAGCCAAGGCTGCCATGCCCGGCGAGCAGGCCAAACCCTAGCAAGGATAGCCTAGCCGGTAGAGAGAGAGATAAAATGGATCGGGGTGACATAACCGGGATTCACCTCTATATTAGGTAGCCTCCTCACTAAATACAAGTAAGAGCTAGCTTGCATTGAAAATGAGTGGCCCTCCAAAGGAATAGAATCGTTTTCAGCTCCTTACTTACCTACCCTTAATGAATTAAATAAAAAGAGTCCAAATTCCAATGATTACACAGCAGGTTGGGTTAGGTCGCTCCGCTGCTCTGCTCGCTCCGACGATTCCGGCTGGAAAGAGAGGATCAGATGAATTGAATCAATCGTTTTTGATATCAGAGGTAGGTGAAATCGAGTTAGGCATCTGTCTACGGCTGAAGGAAGTAGGCAAGTCTGCTACAAGCGAGGCATGGGATGGCCTTCCTATTCAAACTCTTGATCTCGGACATGGAAAGCAATCAAGCCTATGGCCGACCCCTTCCATTACTCAATAGGCCGCGCCCTTACTTCAATAAAGCCGAAGACGAGATTCCAAAGCCCAACCTCACTAAAGAGAATCACACGTTTGAGGACCCAGACGGAATGGTAACCAACTCCCCCCTTACTAGTATAGGTCCAGGCTACCCACTTAACACATCACTGGAGGAAGAAGACTGGAAGACTATGGTCTCTATGAATCCTTTTATTGTGTATACCCAGGGACTTAGTATCCATGATGGCGTCAAAGAGGTCCCTCTGAAAATAAGCCTGGTCCATGTTTACCTTTTGATATGTCTGTTTTTCTTAAGGGCATGTTCCGTAACCCTTTCTTAGCCCTCCTTACCAACTAGCTTCATCCTTTCACAAACTGAAGTACAGCATCGACTGGCCCCCCCTACTTAAGTTAAGATACCTCACCCTGAAGGCAATACATCTCGCATTGCTAACCTCTCTTGTTGAATCGATCGGGATACCCACTCCGGGGCACCCCTCTCTTACTGACTAAGGCTAAGGTGGTGTCCAACCAAAGGCGCAAGAAGTTCTCACATAAATAGACGTTTGAATATTAGCTCAGTAACTCCATTCTCTTATGCCAGCCTTACCTCAATTCCCTTCTTCGCCTCAACAGCTAAAGCATCCCTTTCTGCAGCTCCTGGAACAGCCGAAGTGGAGTTTATGATTCCAATCCTGAGGCAGGAGAGGGGTCTTTATAGCTCAGCTGGAGTGGATTATTCTACTATTTTTCAGTTACTTCCGCTACTGAGAAACCTTTTCCAGTTGAATTAAGAGGACTTTGCGATACAGCAACTAAAGAAAGAACAGCTGGTGAATGCCTGACCGGTGAAACCGGCAACTTCCGAGACTTATTCAGCTCCTGCTAAACCATTCGTTACCCCTCCTTCTGTGAAAGTCTTTCTGGCTGGCATAAGAACCTGTCGGAGTCCTCTTACTGTAGATGGCAAGGAATCAGCTATGGAATTTCCTCTTGTTGGACGGAGTTTAAGAGGGAAATCTTTGACTTGATGCCTCCCCTTCCTACTACTCGCGCTAAACCATCTCCCGGTAGAGAAAGTCCTACTATAAGTCTTGAATTGACTACTCTAAAGCTGTTCGTGGAATTACTTTCATTTTAAGTGAAATCTGGCCCTTCTACGTGCAATTTTCTTGCCCTAGTTTCGTCAGCCCGGCTTCATGTCCAGAATCCGATAGTGGAACTGGAATTGCCTTCTCTATCCACTGGTACTCCTCCTTCAGATGGCCTGCTTTCTGCACCTATTTCATTGCCTTCTTCGCACCTTCCGTTGTTGATTCCGGGACTCCTACTTCAGGCTCCCCTTTATGATGGTCTTTCACCTGGTCAAAGATGGAAAGGTTTCGAGGCCTACTATAGATGGTAAGCTAGAAGCCTCCTAGTTAGGGCTCTTCCCCTGCTTATAGAATTGGAACGGACCCTGTATTTCCATCATCCGAGACTCTTACTTCTCCTAGTGGTTTTATAGGCATCTATCCACTTTGACTATAGCTATGGCTATCTTAACTCACTCCTTTATCGGAATCTTCCTTTACTCCATTTCATTACTATTCAAGCATCTATTCGAGAAAGATATGCACCTATTCAAGCATAGAATATCGATAGATCTGTCCTATCAAGGTTACAATACCTACTATCTACTACTCTCTATAAGGCTACTCCTTTACCCTATTTATAAAAGATATAGCGGAGTGCTTATCTTCTTCTAGCATCTCCCGTAGCGGAGAAGGGACCATTGACTTTGCTTCGAATCAATCCTATCATCAGTAGGGGGCCTAATTCCAGTCTTCGAGGCAAGCGAATCGAATCGGACTAAAAGGAATAGGTTTCCTATCCCCTAGGTGGCAGAGCAGCCTTTAGAGTTTCGAGTAGAGCTCACTTCCCCACTCGGTTCCTAATCTGTGGATTACTAAAATACTCCCGATACCGGACATTACGCATTAGACTGATTGGACCCCTTTGGTTGGCTATTCTGGGCCTTCTTCTATTCGTACCTGCTTCCGTTTCTGCCAGCGCCATTAAAGCTTTCTGGTCCAGGCCTCAGGCACAGACCTGAAACTTAACTGATACGCAAAACTAAATGAAGCACAAAAGTCACTAAACTGCTTTGCTTGCATGGAAGGCAATTGCTTTAGATAATCCTAATCCGGGGATTGGTTCCAGTAATGGCATAAACGTCCCGGAAAGATCAGATATGAAATTGAGAATAAGATCTAAAAAATGTATAAACGACAACCTAAGCGATAGGTAGAACCAAAATCCTGATGTAGTACCGTCTTCATTATCTTTAGTTTTTTTTTCATTTCAGTTTTCATTTTTTATAGGTTTTTCTACTGGCATGCTATCTGTTAAAGATACTATTCCCATAGCTAGGAATACCCCTATGATTAAACCTAACCCCACAGCAACCCTAGTACTACCACTAGCGGGTATATCCATCTGAGAAAAGGGAATTTCATTTTCAAGTGTCTTTAAAATCTCATCTGTTATATAGGTACGTTCAATAAAACAGAATTTATGAAACATGTCCTTATTCGTATCAGGATGATAGAACCCTTGGTAAGACTCAAATCTTTCAAAGAGGTTGAAAGAGGGGGCTGCATCTACAACGCCAGGCACAAACATGTACCAGATAGTAGTGCTTACACCCAGACTAACTAGAATGATTAATCTACCGTATTTACCCTTATAAAATGTCAGTATCTCCACCACAATCTTCTCATAGTTTTCATTAACCACACCACGCAATCCCCTTCCTAACCTACTAAAGGAAAACACATCTGGGTTATAATATGGAATACTATTTGTAGTGATACCGAGAGTGCTACATACATTGGATAATCTTTCAACCATCTTCTTAGTAATAACAAAACTATGCTTCAGGAAAGACGTTTGGACCAGGTAAAAAGCGGAAACAGATCTCCAATATATTATAATGATGTGATGAGGCACTATCTGACAATTGCCAACCCCTCTTTGTACCAGATTGAATGAATTCTCTGTCAAACCTGTAGGCACACCTTCTATGAAATCACGTCTTAATTGAGATAATAAGGGGTAGGTCCTCACTGGTCAAGGGTGCCCTTGATGAGCCTTCACCAGCTGATTGAGATAATGACGGGAACGCTCTACTGGTTGATGGGAACCTAGCTGTAACAGGAAATGGTAAACAGGTAGATGAAACACCATCATTGCGAAGATCAATGGTTGACAAAACCTTGAATCTTTCAGGTAAAATTGATGATAGAAACCGCATTTTTTTCTTTTTTCTTTTTTCTTTTTGGGATTTTACTGACGGTGTCTTTACCCTGGAATAGAGAACATATAATCTGTCCAAATTCCCTCTAGCATGGGGACTAGAGACCAACACCCACTGCAATTCTTGATTCGGTCGGGGGTACCAACGCACCCGGATAGAAGCAAGGACTCAAGATAAAAGAATAACAGAGGCATCTCATGTTCTTTCTTATTTGTGAGCATGTATTCTGTTAGAATGTGAAATGTAAATTACTATACATACTTTTATGGTTACAGTACTTACTATCAAATTGATGGTGAAAGATAAGATTTTTAGTATCAATATCCACTGATACACCAAATTGACCAATACACTCTATTTGACCATCACCTGGACCAACAGACACAATTTTACAATGCATTCCAAATAAACTAATGAAGCTCATACCATTGATGTCATTAAATGGCTCCACATCATGATTTGTTCTCCCTATAAAGATTTGATCGATATATCTTGCAAACTTAACCCCTGGAAAGGCTTTGGGAAACGTTAAATCAAATGTTTCCAATAAGGCAATATGTACTAATACTTTTAGAAGTCTTCCTAGTGGTTGCGTCCCCAATAAAGTAGGATACATCATTTCCATCTTTATCTATGTAAGATAGATTCAGAAATGATTCAATCAATTTATACACTAATCCATCTTCCCCAACTATATCCATTATACTATGAAGTATCAACCCATTGGGAAAAGGGTACTTGATTTCTATACGGTATAACCTATCTAAACAACCCATATCAATAAGATTTGAATGGTATCGATTTAGGTGTTTATATTCATCTGTTTTTGATTTAACACGCTCCTCCTCAGTATATTTTTGATAAATACAAAGATCGAATAACAATTCGGTTAACGCTATTATCACAACAATATCTTTGGGATCAGGTGCTACAACTATCATATCACCGGGTTGACCTTCATAGCAAAAGTAGTGGTAATCACTAATTGGTAATATTTCGCTAAGCTTCTCATCTCTCCTCTCCTTTTTTACAACATATATTCTACTAGGTGAGAGTGTATATGTACCAGCATAGATTTGATCAATCATTTTGTCATATTCATCAGCTGTGATAGAGAACTGATCAGAACATTGATCACAAGCTTTCTTTATAGATTCAACTAGCAGCAAACGAGAGGGATCGTGTACCCCTATCCTGCGAATAATAACGAGAACCAATATTCTTATGTAGCAGCACTGTATTCATTTCAACCTTAAGGAATCGCTTAAATGCCATGATGTATTCAATTATTTTCCTAGAGAAATGAAACCATTGGATTTACAGAGTTTAGCTCTGGTGTCTTTACCGTTGGAATAGAGAATCTTGATTCTTCGAAGTAGGATGGATACATTGGATTTTCCTGTTCCTTTCAGGTGTCTTAACCCCTGGAAAAGAAACCTTTGTCTTTTTTGTAGATAAAACCCTAGCTCAATAGGTCTCTTACCCGATAAGAAACATCAGCTGGGACAGGTATAGAATCATCAAAAAACTCTTTTTTTATTATTCTTTTTTTTTTTTTTTTTTTTTTTTTTTTTTTTTTTTTTTTTTTTTTTTTTAATAAATAGATTTTCTAGATTCATGGGATTTCCTAAGTACCACACCCTATCTAAAAAAGAAAGATCTCAATTCCCTCTAGCATGGTGAACTAGAGACAGACATGATTTATTTCTATAGGGTACCATATAGTGTAATGTACTTTTTGTACCTAGATAAGGACGACCTCGAGAGAGCAGACGACCAGTAGAGTAGGTGCTCCATCTCGTTCCTGCTGCGTAGGTCTAAGGTAATTCACAGTGCTAGCAGATCAGAAGTACGGAAGTGGGCCCTCACCCTTCTCTAATAGGGGCAGCGCTACCTATAGAAACGGGAATGTTCATCCTCTCTTAAAGTCCGTTATGGATTTCAAGTCGGGAATAGAGCTGTGGTAAGCAATATAGATCGCCCCTGACTCTCTCTCTATAAAAAAAAGCCCTTCTTAATTCTTAACTTAATAAGGCTTCGGCCCTATGGAGTAAAGGGAAGTGCAGATCTGGAGTGTTTGGACGAGAAATAAAGGCTTTGCAGCAAGCGGAGTTGTACCGAAATGCAATTTTCCGGGCATACGAGAAAAGAGTCCAGCCGAGCATATTTGTTTGCTAGTTTCTTGATCCCGGAAATCTTGTACTCAGAGTCACGGATAAAGTGGACTACCCAGCGCCTTTGATACTTGGTGGATGACCTTTCTAGTGGCTTTTTCCCGTCCCTTTTGGGACCATTCCACCCTTTTCCCAACCAAGCATAGGTAGAAGCCCTCTTTCCCATACACAACGACGGTTCCAAGCAAGATGAATAGTTTATAGTCGACTCAATATCGGCGAAATCCCCCCATTTAATCTCTTTAGTACCTATTCTCTTGTAGTGCACCCTTCATCGAAAGAGTAGGCGGTTGAAAGACCCACCTCTGAATAAAGCCTTTAGGTTGGGAGATCTCAAAGGGGAACCTCGCTTAGCTTATCAGTCCCTGTATTTATTCAACTCATCTGTCCACTTATCTTGTCCAAAGCAGAAGGAATTTTTAAATCCTTTGTTTCGAAGGTAATCCGCCAGTCTCTAGACTGGAAAAGATTCAATCCACTTGTTGGCCTGCTTCTATGTCCTGTAGCTTCTAAGGCATTAGCTTCAAAGGGGCTTGTTGGCCCCCTTCTTAGCTCTTGATGTCTGCTTTAATTTAAGCTTCGTCGAATAAGGCCCGTAGCTTACAACATCTTATGAGAAGGGCCTGTAGCTCGATACAATTTAAGGCCAGTTGCGTACTTGCTAGAGACGGATTCCGCCATTCCCTGAAACATCAGGGCCCAGCTTGAAAAAGATTTGGATGTGGATGATAGAGAGCATCTTTTTTATATATCCCCAAAATGAGAGCTATTAGATGAGAAGAGACTTCGCGCCATGGAACATGCCCAGGTCTACCAGAAAAGGGGGCTTTCAAGTGAATTCCAAAATAAGGTAATATAGAGAAAGGTCAACATAGGAGATAAAGTCTTGAAAAAGATTCTTTCCGGACGTGAGCCTCACCCAAGAGGGGAAACTCCATTTTGTGCTCGATCTCTTCTGTCATGCATCATGGCTGGGTGAGTTGTCCCATTGCGAATGAACCTCCGTGCTTCCAATCTGGTCATGCACTTCTTTAAGATGTGGAACCTGGGAGCTTTCCTCTTATAAAGAGGGCTAAATCTTTCGTAGGGGGGTAAGGATGGTGCCGAGGTCTTAATAGAAAGCGGTTGATAGTCCCGTCTGCTAGGCTTTTCCGAACTTCCCTTCGCCTTTCTATCTCTTAGTTAAGGGGGTTTCAGAGAATCATCCGAACGAGATCAGTTTGTCAAATGGGGGAAGAGGAACGAGAGGCGTCCCTGGCTCACTAGTAGGTGACGAGGGGATTCAAAAAAAAGGGCTCATTTCACCTGCCCATGCATTCGTTCGGATCCATTCTTCCTTCTTTACCTTTTCAACCCACCCTTACTAGCTAATAGGACTTACTAAAAAAGCGAATTTGCCTCTTCCTGGTAATGAATTAAGCGGGCAGCGAGGAGGGTCCGGTTCCATAGTGATTTCGTCTGCTTTTGGAACTTAGATTCCTAGGGACAAAGAAAGTGACTTCGGACTTTTGAATTCTCAGAACCTCCTTCGAATGAAAGAACTTGAGAGGGTCTCACAGGCATCTCTCTTCGAGCGGCAGTGCAAGCTCGGGTGGTGTTAGCGCTGGCAGAAAGTCCTGGATTAGTTTGTACCGGTGTAGGTCCCTGAGTGGTGACTTGTCCCCCTTGATGTTGTGGCATTGGATTAGTATAGATCCCCAGTAGCTTCAGTGACATTGGCGGCTTTAAGGTATGCCTTAACTTCGTTCCAATTGAGAAGATTTTCATCTAGATGACATCACGCAAAGTATGACACTCTTCGATGGTACGGCCTGCGTATCGGTGAAATGGACAGAACTTTGAATAGTCGAGACCAGGAGGCCAGGGGAGTGGTTTATCTCTGGGCAGAGAAAGGGTTTTACAGGGCAGAAGGTGGAGAAGGCCGGGCCGTAGCTACTATACTAGGAGAAAAGTGTGACCTCTTTAAGATCTGGGATAGATCTTTCCGATGATATCCATGGCCCCACCCTCGAAATGGCCAAGGCTTTATAATCGGGTATAACTCGGAAGCCGGCTTGTGCTGGATTCCTGCATACCTCTTGCAGGCATCGCAGCTCTTAGGCATGTGCTATGTAATCTGCAAGGACCGTAGGCCAGTAGTGGCCATGTCTCCGGATCTCTCGAATTTCCCTCAGCGCGCTCGATCTACCTATCTTTCTGAGTTTGATTGGTTTTCGCTCCAGCTGACCTTTCCATTTAATCACTGACAAAACCTACCTTTCAATTCTTCTTACCCTATGAGCTTTCAGCAAAGGACAGATTTCTTGGTCCATTGACATCGATCAACGAAATAGACCTCCTTCTTTCACTTTTGTCGTTGTCTTCCAATTCAAAGAGCCCCATTAAGTGAGGTGTTCCGCGAGAAAAGAGAGGCTGACATCTTTTCTTATCTATCTATTTTCGTAAATGAAGAAGATAAGTGAGAGCTTACTGACTGCATCTTCTAAGAAGGGCTTGGAAGAAGAAATAGAATCTCCTTTCTTTTTCGAGAAAAGGTCCCATCCTTCAATATCATGATTGGGTCGACCAGGGCCCAGATCATGAGTGAAATATCATGATCGGGTCGACTAGGCCAGATCATGAGTGAATAGAAAATCGAAAATGTACATAGCAGTTCCAGCTGAAATACTTGGAATAATTCTACCACTTCTACTAGGAGTAGCCTTTTTAGTGCTAGCTGAACGTAAAGTAATGGCTTTTGTGCAACGTCGAAAGGGTCCTGATGTAGTGGGATCGTTT
>JAKNSE010000124.1:0-7500 GCA_023525975.1 Smallanthus sonchifolius
CTCGTCAATAATAACTCTTTAGAACTGGAAAAACCTTGTTATGAGCT
This sequence comes from Smallanthus sonchifolius, assembly GCA_023525975.1. Classification (NCBI taxonomy): domain Eukaryota; kingdom Viridiplantae; phylum Streptophyta; class Magnoliopsida; order Asterales; family Asteraceae; genus Smallanthus; species Smallanthus sonchifolius. The sequence continues at coordinate 48 of JAKNSE010000124.1, forward strand.
ATCACATGTATTTCCTTTTTTCTATTTGACTTTGTATATAAAATATAAAATCTTTATTAGTTGGATCTATTCCCAATATATTCCTTTATTCCATTACTAGTTATATTCTAGTCAATCCAATTGGTTAAATTGTTGTTCATATTGAAATGAATCGAGATTGATAAGGAGTTGGTTAATGATGCTCGAACATGTACTTGTTTTGAGTGCCTATTTATTTTCTGTCGGTCTATATGGATTGATTACAAGTCGAAATATGGTTAGGGCTCTTATGTGTCTTGAACTTATATTAAATGCGGTTAATCTCAATTTTGTAACATTTTCTGATTTTTTTGATAGTCGTCAATTAAAAGGAGCCATTTTTTCTATTTTTGTTATAGCTATTGCAGCTGCTGAAGCCGCTATTGGACTCGCTATTGTTTCATCAATTTATCGTAATAGAAAATCAACTCGTATAAATCAATCGAATTTATTGAATAAGTAATATTATCATATAAATTATCATTTTCTAAATTATCATTTTCATAAATTAATTCAAATTAGCATGTCTGCCACGTAAGATATGATCATGTTATCACAAAGATAAGAAATCAAAGTATTTTGGCACTGTCAATCCAGAAATAGATAAAAAAAAACTCGGGGAACTCATCGATTCATCTAGTACTAGTATTTAAATATATAATTCATTTATCAATTTACTAGATTGAAACTTTATCACGTTCAAAAATGGATAGATCCAATGTCGCATTCAGTAAAGATTTATGATACATGTATCGGGTGTACTCAATGTGTCCGAGCCTGTCCTACGGATGTATTAGAAATGATACCTTGGGACGGATGTAAAGCCAAACAAATAGCTTCTGCTCCAAGAACAGAGGATTGTGTCGGTTGTAAGAGATGTGAATCCGCCTGCCCAACAGATTTCTTGAGTGTTCGAGTTTATTTATGGCATGAAACAACCCGCAGCATGGGTATAGCTTATTAATACATTACAGAAACCCCTACTTGAGTCCATTTTTTTTTTACCGCCAAAACCTGTGCTAAAAAATATCTTATTTTTGGGCACAGGTTTTTCTGGTCCAAGTGTATCTTGTCTTTACCACGAACAAATTTCCTTGGTTAACAATAATTGTAGTTTTAACCAATATTTGCAGGTTCCTTCATTTTCTTTCTTCCCCATAAAGGAAATAGGGTAATTAGGTGGTATACTATATGTATATGCATGTTAGAACTTCTTCTAACAACCTATGCATTCTGTTATCATTTCCGATTGGACGATCCATTAATCCAACTAGTCGAGGACTATAAATGGATCAATTTTTTTGATTTCCGTTGGAAATTAGGAATAGATGGACTGTCTATAGGACCCGTTTTATTAACAGGATTTATCACTACTTTAGCTACTTTAGCGGCCTGGCCTGTTACTCGGGATTCTCGATTATTCCATTTCTTGATGTTAGCAATGTACAGTGGTCAAATAGGATCATTTTCTTCTCGGGACCTTTTACTTTTTTTCATCATGTGGGAATTAGAATTAATTCCAGTTTATCTACTTCTATCCATGTGGGGAGGAAAGAAACGTCTCTACTCAGCCACAAAATTTATTTTGTACACGGCGGGGGGTTCTATTTTTCTCTTAATGGGAGTTCTGGGTGTCGGTTTATATGGTTCTAATGAACCAACATTAAATTTTGAAACATCAGTTAATCAGTCGTATCCTGTGGCTTTGGAAATCATATTCTATATTGGATTTTTTATTGCTTTTGCTGTCAAATTGCCGATTCTACCCCTACATACATGGTTACCAGATACCCACGGAGAGGCGCATTACAGTACTTGTATGCTTCTAGCCGGAATTTTATTAAAAATGGGAGCGTATGGATTGATTCGGATTAATATGGAATTATTACCACACGCTCATTCTATATTTTCTCCTTGGTTGATGATAGTAGGCACAATACAAATAATCTATGCAGCTTCAACATCTCCCGGCCAACGTAATTTAAAAAAAAGAATAGCCTATTCCTCCGTATCTCATATGGGTTTCATACTTATAGGAATTGCTTCGATAACCGATACGGGACTCAATGGAGCTATTTTACAAATAATCTCTCACGGCTTTATTGGTGCTGCACTTTTTTTCTTGGCAGGAACGAGTTATGATAGAATACGTCTTGTTTATCTCGATGAAATGGGCGGAGTAGCTATCCCCCTGCCAAAAATATTTACGATGTTCAGTAGCTTTTCCATGGCTTCCCTTGCATTACCGGGTATGAGTGGTTTTGTTGCAGAAGTGATAGTCTTTTTAGGAATAATTACCAGCCAAAAATATCTTTTAATGCCCAAAATTGCCATCACTTTTGTAATGGCAATTGGAATGATATTAACTCCTATTTATTTATTATCTATGTCACGCCAGATGTTCTATGGATACAAGTTATTTAATATTCCAAACTCTTATGTTTTTGATTCTGGACCGCGCGAGTTATTTGTTTCCATCTCCATTTTTCTACCTGTAATAGGTATTGGTATGTACCCCCGATTTTGTTCTTTCACTATCAGTTGACAAGGTTGAAGGTATTCTATCTAATTATTTTTATAGATAGTTTTCTTAAATAAAAAAACTCCTAAAATTTTTAATAGTTAGTTGGCTAATGAAAAAAAAAGAAGGATTTTTATTCCCTTAAATTTTAAATAAAGTAAAAACAAAATATGAATTTCAATTTTTACCCAATATACTTGGTCTTTGCGAGAACCGCGTGAATCACTATACTACTTGATTCACATGGTTCTCGCCGGTTGAGACAAGATGTTTTATATACACCGTACTGCATTCTGTTTGTATTCTTAATAACTTTTCTTGAATTTAACTAGAGGTTAACGTAAATGAACCATAACTATGTAACCCTATTCCTAATAGATTGACCCCAAAATAGCATATCCAAATTATAAGAAAGCCTAGAGTCGCCACAATTGCGGAATTTGCTCCTTGCAAATTTTTATTTGTTCGAGTATGCAAATAAATTGCGAATACGATCCAAGTAATAAAGGCCCAAGTTTCCTTTGGATCCCAACTCCAATATGATCCCCATGCTTCATTAGCCCATACTGCTCCTGAAAGAATACCTATGGTTAAAAAGATAAATCCTAGGCTAATCACACGATAACTCCAATAATCCAATTGTTGAATAAATTGGGCCTTGTAATAATTCTTATCAGAAAAAAAATAAGTTTTTTTAAAAATATTGTTTCTTTCATTCTTGTATTGGATTTCACCAAATGAAAATGACTCATTTAATTTTAATAAATTATTACTTTTAGAACTATAAAAAATCTTTCTAAATGTAATGACTAGAAGTGCTACTGATAATAATGATCCACAAAGAAGAGCCGCATAGCTCAATATCATCATACTTACGTGCATTATTAACCACTCCGATTGTAGAGCAGGTACTAATATCGTGGGCTTGTGTATTTCATTTAAAAGACCCGAAGTAGCAAAGCCTTGGGTAAAAATAGTACTTGAGGCAGTTATTGTAGTTAAATCATTTTTTATTATTTTGAAATAAGGCACTATATGAATAAGGGAGAAACTCCATGAAAGAAAAATGAATGATTCATATAAATCACTTAGTGGGAAATGGCCTGAATAAATCCAACGAGTGATTAATAATCCTGTTAGACATAAAAAAGTAGCTATCATCCCCTTTTCTGACGAATCGTATGGTTTTATGATTTCATTGCCCAATAAGGTTATCAAATGAAGTGTAATTACAATTGAAACAATAGAAAAAGAAATATGAGTTAATATATGCTCTAAAGGTGAAAATATCATAAAAATGAAAAAAAGGGAGGGAATCCCCTATATTAATTAAGAAATAGAAATGGGGAATTTAATTTATTTTTATTATAGGATCTATTGGATCTCTTTTAGAAGATGGCATGCCGCCACTCGGACTCGAACCGAGATGCTCTAGCACTGCTTCCTAAGAGCAGCGTGTCTACCGATTTCACCATAGCGGCTTGCTCGAACTCATAATAGCCTATTTATATTCAATCGTCGAGATTGAACAAGTCAATTCAATCAAATAAGTTTTTTTAGTAAAGATTCAAATTGATAAAAAAAGGAGTTCAAAAGTCAATTTGAAGGTTCATTAGTTTCATTTTTTACTTTTATTGTCATTATTTCTGGTTTATCTGATTTCATAAATTTGAAACAAAAAATAAATTTTCTCAATGAATTTTAAATATGTCTATTTTGGATTACTCCAAATTGACACATTTTTTGTACATAATATTGCAACAATTAAGTTCTTTTATTGATTGCGCTGAATATTGGAGATATATAGAAAACTCATTCCATATAGTAAATAAATTAAGAAGTCAGAAAGTCATCCAAAAAGTTTTAACATGGAATCAATTAGTTTCAACACTTCATTAATTTGAACTAAAAATTTTATATCTGGCCTTCCCGAGAAACATAAAAATTTTTCATTTTTGTAAAGGTCGATGGGGAAAATAAGACTCCCCACCACCAAAATTTGAGTGAAAATATACTAAAAATAAAGAAAAAATTTTGTCTTTTTTTCTTTATTCTTTTTTTTAGAATTCAGAAAACAGAAGAATTCTTTTATAAAATGAAGGGTCTATTTCATATTGATTAGAATAGGGACTGCTAATTATTCATTTTATATTCACTTTGATATTAACTGAGCTCATTTTTTGAGTCAAATCCATTCTGATTATTCCGATATTTTAGGACTTATTTGTTTGTCGTACAAAAAAACTTTTTGAATTCCCGGTAGAAAGAGATTTCCCTAATGACAGAGCTTTTAACGCCGCCCCATATCCTTTCCTTTTCCAAATATTTTTACGAATACGCTTTTTTGATATCGAAGTACGTTTTTTTGGAACTGCCATTTAAAAGTTACTCATTGTTATAGTTGGATGTGAAAGACATCTATTGTTCAAAACGAATTCTTATTTCTTATTCATTATCTATTTTTTATCTAAATAAGATTCTCTTCATAAAAAATAAATAAAGATATGTCAAAGATCCGTGAAAATTGGATCAAAAATGACTCGAAATAACAATAAAAAATTTTTGATTCCATACACTATTCGTAAAACCAAAAATTTTTGGTTTGGAACTTTTAGTTCTCGTTGTTTATCTCTCAAAGTTATATCTTTAGAATCTGCTAAATCAAACTTAATAAAATAAATAAAGAACCTAAAAGATCTTTATTTTCCTCATTCTATACTTTATTTACATGTAATAAATTACCGCAAAGGATTGTAAACTTTTGCCTAATAAATTGAGTCTTTTTTTAGTCAAACTTGAGAAAAAATACACCTAATTTCCCTAATTTCAATTTTAAAATTTGAATGAGACTAGTAATAAATCTGTTAAAGTATACGTGGTTTGGTAAAAAATATCTCAGTCATTTTTTATCCTTTCTCGATAAAAAAAGTTCATTTTAGATCTATAATCTTCTAAACTTTACTAATAAATTGTTTTGATAGAAATGCAAAACAATCAATCCCATAATGAATTAGTTAATGAGTTGAAATAAACTAACTAAAATAAAGAGTTTTTTTCATTAGACCGATGCCCTTAGTTAATCCTATAATTCATATCAGGATAAAGTACTCTTTTTAGCCTAAATTTTTATCCTTGCTATATTTTCATTTTCCTATTATAAGTATTCACTTTTATATGTCACTTAGTCATATCATTTGACCAATTGTAACTTCTTGTTTTGAATATTTGAACGATTTTGAAAAGACTCAGAATAAATACTAATATAAAATGATTCAATAAGTTAGTGCATATCTTGATTTTTTATTTACTTTTTTCGAAAGAGGTAAGATCCGGTGAATCGGAAACAATTAATTAAGAATAAAAAACTTTTTTTATGGAACAGACATATCAATATGCGTGGATAATACCTTTTCTTCCACTTCCAGTTCCTATGTTAATAGGGTTGGGACTTCTTCTTTTTCCGACGGCAACAAAAAGTCTTCGTCGTATGTGGGCTTTTCAGAGCGTTTTATTGTTAAGTATAGTCATGATTTTTTCTATGAATCTGTCTATTCAGCAAATAAATAGCAGTTCTGTCTATCAATATGTATGGTCTTGGATTATCAATAATGATTTTTCTTTAGAATTCGGATACTTGATCGATCCACTTACTTCTATTATGTCAATATTAATCACTACTGTTGGAATTATGGTTCTGATTTATAGTGATAATTATATGTCTCATGATCACGGATATTTGAGATTTTTTGCTTATATGAGTTTTTTCAGTACTTCCATGTTGGGATTAGTTACTAGTTCAAATTTGATACAAATTTATATTTTTTGGGAATTGGTTGGAATGTGTTCGTATCTATTAATAGGATTTTGGTTCACACGACCTGTTGCAGCAAAGGCTTGTCAAAAAGCGTTTGTAACTAATCGTGTTGGTGATTTTGGTTTATTATTAGGCATTTTAGGGTTTTATTGGATAACGGGGAGTTTCGAATTTCGTGATTTATTCCAAATATTAAATAACTTGATTTCTAATAATGAGGTCAATTTTTTATTTGTTACTTTGTGCGCTGTTCTATTATTTGCCGGTGCGATTGCTAAATCTGCACAATTTCCCCTTCATGTATGGTTACCTGATGCAATGGAAGGGCCGACTCCTATTTCGGCCCTTATACATGCTGCTACGATGGTAGCAGCGGGAATTTTTCTTGTAGCTCGACTTATGCCTCTTTTCATAGTCATACCCCACATAATGAATTTTATCTCTTTGATAGGGATAATAACAGTTTTTTTCGGAGCTACTTTAGCTCTTGCTCAAAAAGACATTAAGAGGGGTTTAGCCTATTCCACAATGTCTCAATTGGGTTATATGATGTTAGCTCTAGGTATGCGGGTCTTATCGCAGTGCTTTATTTCATTTGATTACTCATGCTTATTCCAAAGCATTGTTGTTTTTAGGATCGGGATCCGTTATTCACTCAATGGAAACTCTTGTTGGATATTGTCCAAAAAAAAGTCAGAATATGGTGCTTATGGGAGGTTTAACAAAACATGTACCAATTACTAAAAATTCTTTTTTATTAGGTACACTTTCTCTTTGTGGTATTCCACCCCTTGCTTGTTTTTGGTCCAAAGATGAAATTCTGAATGATAGTTGGTTGTATTCACCTATTTTTGCAATAATAGCTTGGTCTACGGCGGGATTAACCGCATTTTATATGTGTCGGATCTATTTACTTACTTTTGAAGGACATTTAAACGTTCATTTTCAAAATTACAGTGGAAAAAGGAATACCCCCCTGTATTCAATATCTCTATGGGGTAAAGAAGGTTCAAAAATAAGTAACAAAAAGTTTCGTTTGGTAACTTTATTAAAAATGAAGAAGAATGGACGTCCTTCTTTTTTTTCAAATAAAGTATATA
>JAKNSE010000124.1:35000-37500 GCA_023525975.1 Smallanthus sonchifolius
GGTATGGATAAATGGAAGGATGAGAGAAAGAAAGAAAAAGAATATTGATGATATAGAATTCCAATATGTAAGGTCTATGAGTCATCTCAGAAAAAATCTGCGTAATAAAGCATCAATACGGATTCATCATTAAATGGATCTGCTCATCGAACAAAAAATAAAGAGCTTCGAGCCAATAAAGACTAAGAATATTGACTCAAGAACTAATAGCTCCGTTGTAGAATTCAGACCTAACCATTAAGTAAGAAGCGATGGGAACGATGGAACCTGTGAATTCAAAAGATTTTAGTGAAAATGAATTCGAATGATTCATTGATCGGGATGGCGGAACCGGCCAGAGACCAATTCATCTATTCGGAAAAGTTATGAACTAATGATAGAACTGAAATAGAAATTGAAAGAGTAAATATTCGCCCGCGAAAACTTTCTTTTCTTGGATTGCTAAAATTGAGTCAATCCAATACGATAATGAGTAAAACAAAAGAAAGATTTGTTTTAACATTCTAAAATATATAAATACAAGAAAAATATATAAATATAAGAAAAAAATAGTTATTGAATATATTTAGATTAGATTTAGTTATCTATACAAACAAGATATACAAATTAATAATAGATTTGATCTAGATTAAATGAAATCCATGATTCAGTATATTACTTATTAAATACATGTATATCTCAATTCAAATTATATTCTATCTGAATTGAATTCAAAATCTTTCATTTGAATTTATTTTATTCGCGAGGAGCTGGATGAGAAGAAACTCTCACGTCCGGTTCTGTAGTAGAGATGGAATTCAAAACAAACCATCAACTATAACCCCAAAAGAACCAGATTCCGTAAACAACATAGAGGAAGAATGAAGGGAATATCTTATCGAGGTAATACTATTTGTTTTGGTAAATACGCTCTTCAGGCACTTGAACCCGCTTGGATCACATCTAGACAAATAGAAGCAGGTCGACGAGCAATGACACGAAATGCACGTCGCGGTGGAAAAATATGGGTCCGTATATTTCCAGATAAACCAGTTACAGTAAGGCCCGCAGAAACACGTATGGGTTCAGGTAAAGGCTCTCCCGAATATTGGGTAGCTGTTGTTAAACCAGGTCGAATCCTTTATGAAATGGGTGGAGTAACAGAAAATATAGCCAGAAGGGCTATTTCAATAGCAGCGTCCAAAATGCCTATACGAGCTCAATTCATCATTTCGGGATAAAAAAGGAATAAGCCTTAAAAATAGCGGGCGCAGGTTTCTTTTTTTGAACAAATAATATTTCTTTTTTTCTTCGACCTTTGTATTGTAATTGTAAAAAACAGATAAAAAAAAATGATATGATTCAACCTCAGACCCATTTGAATGTAGCAGATAACAGCGGGGCTCGAGAATTGATGTGTATTCGAATCATAGGAGCTAGCAATCGTCGATATGCTCATATTGGTGACGTTATTGTTGCTGTGATCAAAGACGCAGTTCCAAACATGCCTCTAGAAAGATCAGAAGTGGTCAGAGCTGTAATTGTCCGTACTTGTAAAGAACTTAAACGTGACAACGGTATGATAATACGATATGATGACAATGCTGCAGTTGTGATTGATCAAGAAGGAAATCCAAAAGGAACTCGAGTTTTTGGTGCGATTGCCCGAGAATTGAGACAGTTCAATTTTACTAAAATAGTTTCATTAGCTCCCGAGGTATTATAAAATGAGACCACGATATGGTTATAGGTTATAGTAGGGTATTTAAAAGAAATAGATTAAGATTAATTTAGTAGATTTTGTCTCACGTATATACCTTTCAAAATTCATATTAATATTCATAAACAAATATGTAAAAAAAAAAAGAAAAACATGTTGATTATATCCAAATTTGGAGGCACCAATAATTTTAATTAATCATGGGTAGTGATACTATTGCTGACATAATAACCTCTATACGAAATGCCGATATGTATAGAAAAAGCGTGGTTCGAGTAGCATCTACTAATATCAGCCAAAGTATTGTTAAAATACTTTTACGAGAGGGTTTTATCGAAAACGTGAGAAAACATCGAGAAAACAACAAATATTTTTTGGTTTTAACCCTACGACATAGAAGGAATAGGAAAAGGACTTATCGAAATCTTTTAAATTTAAAACGGATCAGTCGGCCGGGTCTACGAATCTATTCTAACTATCAAAGAATTCCTAGAATTTTAGGCGGGATGGGGGTTGTAATTCTTTCTACCTCTCGGGGTATAATGACAGACCGAGAGGCTCGACTAGAAAGAATAGGCGGAGAAATTTTGTGTTATATATGGTAATCTTTCTAATATTCGAATTGAATAGGAAACTTCTTTTTTGTGAAAAAGAAAAGAAAGAAAAGAGAAGGGGTGGGTTGTCTAATAGGGTTCTTCCTCCACTAGTTGATACTTCAAGGAGGTTTTACCTGGAATGAAAGAACAAAAATGGATTCATGAAGGTTTAATTACTGAATCGCTTCCCAACGGCATGTTCCGG
>JAKNSE010000126.1:0-2500 GCA_023525975.1 Smallanthus sonchifolius
CACTCACGTGTGATATTCCGCTCCGCAAAGCTTAGCTTTTCGGTCCCCTCCCCCTATGTGGTCGGCCTTATTACCAGCCTGCCTCCTTTCTCTTGATGGAATATCTCAATACCCGAGCTCCTGCTTTCCTTGTGTTCTTCACCGGCGCTCGCCGGATGTATCACTCATCCCGCTCCTAAGGTAAGGAGTCTTCTGTGTGTTAGAATCTTTACGGGAATGAATCGCATATGTTGGTTGAGAATTGCTCGGGAATTCATTGATAATGATAATGACTTTGCCAGGTTCTAGGGGGCTACTATTCTTTTTTGTCGATCGAGCCGCTCTCCCTCATTCCACTCGTCCAGCCCTCTTCACGAACTTGTACAATCGATGCCACAGAGATAGCCAACTCTATTATCGAAAAAATAAGGAAAGGGGCGACGATTTGGCACCAGATATCCGGAGGTGTGGAAAGAGCAGCTGTGAGAAGCGGAAAAAACCATCAAAAAACGACGATTGTTCGTGGAGGTTTCCACAGAAAGACCCCTTGGTTCTGGCAAACGGATCACAATTACAGGTACCTGGGAGCATACCGATGGAATGAACGAAATACGAACAGTTAACATAATATGGTCATAGATCTTAGGTTGTAACTTGATCATGAGCGAATTTGTTGATGTTGCACCCATCAAGTATGGAAAGTGCCAAACATTGGGAACTACCCGGGGAGGAGTTAGGAACAGGAACAAGGAGAAGCGAGAACCACTTAAATGGAGGAATCGATTGTATTTCGTCCTTTGTTCCCCATAGCAACTGGGGATCAAAAAGCACCAAATTTGATGACTTATTAAGGGAAAGACGAAGTAAGAGCATGCTATTGAAGACGTTGCAAGATATGTCGGGGAGGCCTCCGTTGATTGTGTACGAACAAAATACGAGTCCAAAGGCAAGGTAAGAATAAGAAAGGGTTTAGCTAATGGAGATATTAACTCTTCCGGGAACCAGTAACGCGTAAACCATGTCAAACCAAGACCGATCAATATCCGAACGGAACGGATTCGAACTTCTCCTAGAATAGTTTCCGGTGCGAAATGAAATTCATAGGATATATATATGAGTAATTCAAAGGATAAATAGAAAGATTTTATAGGATTCTTTAGTAATGAAAAAATAGGATTATTATGTATCACAATTTCATCACTACATCGAAGACTTTTTTGTAAATATATTGATAAGATAGCTTGGTATCCAAACTGTATCAATGATTGTGATCCTCATTGTGTAGTGTACATAATTCGTGTTAGGATCTACCAAAGAGGGTGGGTATAGGGCATCTAATAAAAAAGTTTCCATTTCTATCGGTCATAAAATCAATCAAAAAAGAAAAAGCAGACAGGAACAGTTTTATTCTCTAAACAAGCAGGTTTGGGGTTCTTTTTTTAACACCCTAATTCTCTTGTTTGTTGGCTTTAATACCATGAAATAAAATAGAGAAAAAGACCTTCAAGATAATAACCATTTTCAAGAGACAAACTCCAGTGAACCACTTTCCTCCTCTCTTCTTTTCTTCATTCCATTCATTCCCAGAAGTAAAATAAAAAAATCTAACGCTCTAGTCTAATTGAAGACTCGCATTTCAGAGTCAATAGCTTCAACATATTGTATATCGAAGATGGGAGAGGCAACCATCAGACTGGTTTATCTAACCTTCTAGTTCCGGGGGTAACCCATTACACCTCCTTCTTGATTCCCATGCGGGGCTAACAACCGATGCAACCTAACCCAATGCCGATAGTGAAAGTCTCTATCTATATAGGAAGTAAAGGCTCTCGCAGTAGTTGTTCTGTAAGGGCTTCCATTACTTGCTTCAATTACATTGATTTATCCTTTCTGGCCTCAGACTTGTACCTAATCTTCTAAAGATCAACCGCGAGTCAAGTCAAAGAACTCCTCTTTCGTAGTAACTTCTTGCTGAATACCTTTTTTCTTGCTTCCTCCAATTGGCAATAGGACATCCTCTCCTAAGCTAAGGAAGTACTTCAATGAAGGCATCGAGTGATTTCACCCTTAAGTAAGGCGAATTGACAAAGCCTAGTCTAAGAGCAGGATGAAGTAGCAAAGGGGAACTAAATAGCCTTACAGGGAATGGGGTTAGAGAAGGCGGTGAAAGGGTATTGAGCTAGAATGAAACTACAGGGCAACTCTTTATAAAGGAGGGAATCCGTATTTGTGGACGTATTGCCAATGCTTGAACAAGACAGCTTAGACCTATTAGAGCGATACCAGAAAAAGGACAGAAATCGATCTCTTTAAAGACAGAAAGACCGGTAACCAAGCAAGATAGAAAGAAATGACCGATTGCCATACATAGACCGATGAAAGAGAACAGACTGTTGTTGGCAGGATAAATCCCCTTATTACAGAAAGAGATCGAACGGAAGATTTTTTCTTCTATTATGATATTTCGAATGACATCTGTAAAAACTAGATGATTCAACGAGTACCGATGCTTTGCTTTGGC
>JAKNSE010000126.1:7500-10000 GCA_023525975.1 Smallanthus sonchifolius
CGCCTTTTCCCCTCTTCCTTAGCGGGAGGGCAATCTTCTCTTATGGCCTTCACCTCCCGCCCGGCCCGGAAATAGAGAATCCAGCCCCCTTCTGATCCATTCATTTCTGCAAGCAGGGAGGATCCAGAGCTAAGCCCCATCCTATTCGAGGCCGGGTGGCCTTGCCCCACAAGCACCCAACCTTCTTTTTGCTCTTCCTTCGGGTTGCCTCCACGAACGCGCCACCTAGGAGCCCTACTCATATTCCAAAAGCGCTACTTCAATTCAAGCGCAAGCCCCCTTCTATTCTATTGCATAACCTAAAAAAGCTATAAACAAAGTACAAAAGTGGTTGCGGGAACGATACGCTTTGGTTACCAGCGAACGCTTCCAAAGGCGACCAGCTTTCAATACTAGTTGTTACCTTACGCTGCCATTTTTATAATATTCTTGAATAGCATGGCTGGGGGCTAAGATAACTCAAATGGGAGAGCCGTGTTATGGGTGACCTTATTGCACGGTTCAGAGAGCACTTGTGTATGTGATGCAAGTGAACGTGTACGAAAAAGCTGTCGTAAAGTTTCGTTGTTCGTTCCGTCGTCGACCCTATCTATGTTTCTACGATGGCCCAAGAACACGCTCATTCTTCAGCCGTAGAGAGACTTTTGAATTGCGAGGTACCATTACGAGCTCAATATATACGAGTGTTATTCCGTGAAATAACTCGAATTTCAAATCATTCACTTGCTTTAACTACTCATGCTATGGATGTGGGAGCATCAACTCCGTTCCTGTGGGCTTTTGAGGAGCGGGAAAAATTGTTGGAATTCTATGAAAGAGTCTCGGGAGCCAGGATGCATGCCAGTTTCATACGACCAGGTGGAGTGGCACAAGATCTGCCTCTTGGCTTATGTCGAGATATTGATTCCTCCACACAACAATTTGCTTCTCGTATCGACGAATTAGAAGAGATGTCAACCGGCAACCGTATCTGGAAACAACGATTAGTGGATATTGGTACTGTCACTGCACAGCAAGCAAAGGATTGGGGATTCAGTGGTGTAATGTTAAGAGGTCGTGCGACATGAAGACATTGATAGCAATATGGGGGAAGTTCCCATCAGGCAACAACGGTTCTGCCTGACCCTACTTAAGCATGCATATTATGTCAGTGAAGACTTGGTGTGAAGCCTTGGAGCTTACGTTAGAAGAGCAAAAGGTCGGGGGCTAGGGTGAGCTGAGGGGGGACAGCGTAAGTGAGCGAATGTGTGTAAGCCCAGTCAAACATAACTGTTCTAGGCGGGGTGGGCCGCCCACCTTCGAATGGTGTTGGTCCTACGGACTGTGAACGGACTCGCCTCTGGCCTCTGGGCACGTCGGAACCGCATGAGTTCACCGGGGTGGAGCACGGTCCGCCAAAATCGGCATAGGTTAGGTGCTATTGATGGAACATGGTAAGCCTATCTTTCTCCATATGGAAGTGCTGCGGGCACATAGAGATGTGGGTAGAGGAAGCCTCAAAAAGCGAAGGCCGAGCTGTAGGTCACGTGACCTGCACCGAGTTGGTGGCTGACTGGGCTTTTTATTTGATCAAAGCAGAGAAGCTCGCCTTCTTGTTATCCAAAAGCAAAAGTCGGTCGAATCGGTCGGGCCCCTGCCCCGGAACGTCGAATGAAATAGGTGGCCGGGTTCTTTTTCTACGACCCTTTTGATATGGTAGGCCCGGCCCCAGGACCCCTATCCCTTATGTTTAGGAGCGGGATCCGCCCAAGAACGACCTTTCGGTGGTACGGAAGGCACGGACTCCGCGAACGTCCCTAGCCCCCTTTACTAATAAGGAAAAGAAAGCCTCAACCAGAACCACATTCCTTTTGCGTGCGGATGTAGCTAAGTGTCTGACTCTATTGGTCATAGTTTCCTGCTGTTGCGGCCGGTGCTCGTTTGCGCGCGCGTGAACCAACCCAACAAACAAGGAAAGGATGCCTCTCGGGGCATCTGAGAATGATTCGAGCCGTATGAAGGGAAACTCTCACGTACAGTTTCTTTTTTTGGGGGGGAAGGAGCCCGACAGGGTCCCCCCACTGACTTGGCCCGGGCCTAAGTGAAAGTGAAGTGGTGGGCCTACCCATCCCAACCAGGGGTATGCTGGGATTCGCGAAGAGCAGCACCTTACGATGTTCATGACCAATCGGATCCTGACGTACCAGTAGGTACCAGAGGAGATCGCTATGATCGTTACTGTATTCGTATCGAAGAGATGCGACAAAGTGTTCGGATCATTGTGCAATGTCCTAATCAAATGCCTAGTGGAATGATCAAAGCCGATGATCGTAAGCTATGTCCTCCATCACGATCTCGAATGAAACTATCCATGGAATCGTGCGCCGTGTGAAACATAGGTCATCGCCGTTCTTAACCGAGACTCAGGTTAAGCTCCGTCTCGGAACCTTGTGGGGTTAGGAGTAAAGCATCCCGAGGTTGGCGCATCTCGTTGAGCGTGGAGAAGCATTGGGAACCCCAA